>JACXGJ010018659.1:0-10015 GCA_016801105.1 Esox niger | reverse complement strand
GTGTGTGTGTGTGTGTGTGTGTGTGCGTGCGTGCGTGCGTGTGCGTGCATGGGTGCGTGCGTGTAATTGAGCGAGAAGGAGTGTGTTTGTGTTTCTCTCAATCTCTCTTGATCTCCCTCCCCACACCTCACTCTCTCCTTCCCTCTGTATCTCTCCTCCTCTCACTCCCCCAACCGCCCCCCCGTGTGCGTGCGACCCCCCCCCCCGCTGCAGAGTCCACTGTGTAAGTCAGAGTTGTACAGTGACAGTGCTGTCACATTCTACGTGAGAGACGAAGAGATGGCGAGCGCTGTGATGTAATCTCTGCTCCTTGGGGTTAGATAACTGTTTGTCCATTTGGAAGTTACTGAAGTTGTATTGAGTGTTGTTAACTCTTGTGTCCCTGGACGGTCCGACGGGCTTTTCTGTTGTTGCAACATGGGTTTGAATTCAGCCCGCTGCATTACCAACCACACCTCTTTTATCCGTCCATCACCTTCTTGTTCAATCAAATATAAAAGTCACAAAATATATATATAAAACGTCCAAAATGGTGATTGGTGGTGCATGATCAGGTTATTAACCTGGGCTGGATGCTGGGTAGAGAACCAGCAATGTACTGGTCACTGTTAGTCACTCGGCCCTGGGATCAGTTTGGCCTTCATCATGATAAGTAAGATCACAATGATCAACCTTCAGACGGAATCGTGGTCATTAACGGTAGAACCGGGCCGCGGTGTCACTGGAGAGACAGAGTAGAGGGAGGGGGGGGAGGAACGGGAGAAAGGGTGTTGGTATTTTTTACTGCAGTGTGTGTGTGTGTGTGTGTGTGTGTGTGTGTGTGTGTGTGTGTGTGTGTGTGTGTGTGTGTGTGTGTGTGTGTGTGTGTGTGTGTGTGTGTGTGTGTGTGTGTGTGTGCGTGCGTGCGTGCGTGTGTGTGTTTTTGTGTGAGTCCAGAGCGGTATTCTTAGGTCTTGGCTGAATGCTGAAGGTCAGAACATCCGACCTGCCATTACTCTGCTGGTCCGTCCTGGCCTCTTCTGTCCGGAAACGTTATTCTGACAGAGAATGGCCCGTTCTTAACATGAGGGATCAGTGGAACAGTGGAACAGATACCATCTCCCTGTAGGCTAGTTAGTCGCGTCAGTGTGGCTTTGTAGCCCAATACTACTGTAGGGTCAGAGTGGTGTGTGTGTGTGTGTGTGTGTGTGTGTGTGTGTGTGTGTGTGTGTGTGTGTGTGTGTGTGTGTGTGTGTGTGTGTGTGTGTGTGTGTGTGTGTGTGTGTGTGTGTGTGTGTGTGTGTGTGTGTGTTTGCGTGTGTGTGCGTGTGTGTTGAGGAGGGATTTCTCCTGTCGTGACTAATGATGAGCTTGGTGTTGCTCTGACATGTTTCTCCCTGGTGAAGTTAATATGGCAGGTGTAGACAATGGAACCCCAACCGGAAGCCCCCAGCCTGGCCTGACCGGGCGGCCTCTGCCTGCTGGGAAATTACCCAGGTTTTAAAGCATTATGTTAGCAAACTGGGCTACAACTCTGCCTTGGATTAGGCTGTCAACATCTGAATATAATGAGCTGAAGATGGATATTCCCGCATCCCAAACGCAGCCCTTTTCCCTTCTTCCCTGACTTCTTTGCTGCGGAGCGCTAGCGGCCCGTGTCCGGAGTAGCACGCGCCTGGGGAAATAGTGTCCAGTTTGGGCAGCAGAGATTCAGGTCCATTGGCATGCAAATCCTGTGGTGGCATTTAGAGCTCTGCTGAACCACAGTGACAGCAAAGGCATGATCGAAGAGCTGGCAGCCAGCCTTTCTGTGTGTGTGTGTGTGTGTGTGTGTGTGTGTGTGTGTGTGTGTGTCTGGTTGTTAATGGACATGTTTGTAAACTCCAGACCTTCAAGAATAAAATGATTATTCCCTGACAACCGTCAGAATTCCAATGGTTTCCATGTGAAGGGTCCATTAAGTTCTACGTGTGTCATAGGGTCCTGGGTGTGCCCGTGCCCGTGCCCATGCCCGCGTTGGTCTCGTGAGGAGAATGGCGTGGTCGATGGAAGTGTCTTATGGTCCTCTTACCAGATCATTTAAACCACTTAATGTACTGAGATGAATGAATGTGTACTGGACAGGGGACTCAATTAGATAATAGATATTACTATGACATATTACTGTATAAATGACCAGGATATGGAAGTTCCAACCCACAGTGGGGAATTACCCCCGCTAGACATTAAGGGGTGAGGAAAATGGAGAGACAGATTTAACCTGGTAGACAGAGAGAGTGATTTAGTCCTGTTGCTGGTAGACAGAGAGAGTTAGACCTGATTCTGGTACCGAGTTGACCTGTTGCTAGTAGGCAGAGTTAGACCTGATCCTGGTAGAAAGAGACCTGATCCTGGTAGAGAAAGACCTGATCCTGGTAGAGAAAGACCTGATCCTGGTAGAGAGAGACCTGATCCTGGTAGAGAGAGACCTGATCCTGGTAGAGAGAGACCTGATCCTGGGAGACAGAGATATGTGATCCTGGGAGACAGAGAGATGTGATATTGCTAGACAGAGAGAGTTGGACCTGATCCTGGTAGACAGAGGAAGGAAGGGCAGGTCATAAAAACAGAGGGAGAGGCCAAGTCTTAGCCCCACTATGTCAGGAGAAACAGAGGGGTTTTATCCTCCCCTGGAAAGCCCACACAGGGCCACTTTGCTGGGCTGAATCCAGGGCCTGTCGGGACCAGGATGGGACACTTTCCATCAGCTCTAAGTTCAGGACGCCCTCTCTAGACAACCCTGGAACAGGACTCAGAATGCTCCCAGGTTCATGGATACACCTTAGCAGAGAACAAACCCACAATCAGTCATTTAGTAGGGTGTGTTAATCTCCGGCTGTCGGATGCTTTGTGAGCAGCAGAGGACAGGCCCTGATCAGAGGCCTGCATAGCCCGGGTGAATAAATGACCGTGCTAGTATGGATCCAGTTTATGGTCTTTGCTGTCAGAGGAACACGAGTTACGGCGGCTGTGGTTTCTGTCGTTAAGATGGTGTCGGCCTCTAAACTCAAAACATCCTGCCTGTTTGTGTCAAGCTACAGTTCCATCACTACAGGACTCATTCCAACCATACAGGATAAGTTGTACTCCAGCAGATGGTGAAATGCCTGCTGGAGAAAGGTGAGGCTGTTTCTCTCTCTCTCTCTTTCTCTCTCTCTCTCTCTCTCTCTCTCTCGTGTGTGTGTGTGTGTGTGTGTGTATGTGTGTGTGTGTGAGGTTGCGTCTGGGATATTCAGGGTTTGTTGTGTTTGGTTACTCTCTCTAACACTTTTCTTGTGCATATTCTTGCTCTTCCTCCCTCTCTCACTACATCTCTTTCCCGTTCTCTCCCCTATACCTCTTTCTCCCCCGTCTTTCACTCTACCTATCTCTCCTGCTCTCCCTTGGGGTTTTCTCTATCTCTTTCTCTTCGGTGTGCTTTCTCTCCTTCTCTCAAGCACACACACGCACACACACACACACACATATATTTTGGCTCCTGCATATGCATAGTGGGAGGCCTGAAACAGGCCCAAAGGCTTGGCTTCTGACCTCAAATCCACTCGGTATTTAGAGGAAGAGAAATGAAATGAGAGGTTTGTGTTTGACGTGCAAAGATGTTGAGGGAGACTGGGAGGGATAACACACACTTTCCCAAACCACACAGAAAGTGAACGCCTCATCAAGAGAAGGTTATTTATTCTGGTTTATGAAGTAAATTGTTGTTTATTTCCTGAAATGAACTTCATAACAAAATTAATTTTCATCAAATACAAAGAATATTGAGTACAGGATATGAGACAGGATAATATATAAAAAAATGTAAAGGTAAAAAAAAAGTCCTGCAGAATTGTACTAATAATGTGTATTGGACCACAAATAAGGAAAGCAAGTTCAAAATGTAATATTTTTTCCAAAATGTAAAAACAAGTTCAAAATGTAAAAACGAGTTCAAAATGTAAAAACTAGTTCAAAATGTAAAAACTAGTTCAAAATGTAAAGAAAAATTCAAAATGTAAAAAGAAGTTCCAAATGTAAAAAGAAGTTCAAAATGTAAAAACAAGTTCAAAACGTAAAAACTAGTTCAAAATGTAGAACAAGTTCAAAATGTAAAAAAGTTCAAAATGTAAAAACGAGTTCAAAATGTAAAAACGAGTTCAAAATGTGAAAACGAGTTCAAAATGTAAAAAAAAATTCAAAATGTAAAAACTAGTTCAAAATGTAAAAACTAGTTCAAAATATAAAGAAAAATTCAAAATGTAGAACAAGTTCAAAATGTAAAAAAGTTCAAAATGTAAAAACGAGTTCAAAATGTAAAAACGAGTTCAAAATGTAAAAACGAGTTCAAAATGTAAAAACGAGTTCAAAATGTAAAAACGAGTTCAAAATGTAAAAACGAGTTCAAAATGTAAAAAAAAGTTCAAAATGTAAAAACTAGTTCAAAATGTAAAAACTAGTTCAAAATGTAAAGAAAAATTCAAAATGTAAAAACAAGTTCAAAATGTAAAAACTAGTTCAAAATGTAGAACAAGTTCAAAATGTAAAAAAGTTCAAAATGTAAAAACGAGTTCAAAATGTAAAAACGAGTTCAAAATGTAAAAAAAAGTTCAAAATGTAAAAACTAGTTCAAAATGTAAAAACTAGTTCAAAATGTAAAGAAAAATTCAAAATGTAAAAAGAAGTTCCAAATGTAAAAAGATCCAAATGTAAAAAAAAGTTCAAAATGTAAAAACGAGTTCAAAATGTAAAAAAAAAATCTAAATGTAAAAACGAGTTCAAAATGTAAAAACGAGTTCAAAATGTAAAAACAAGTTCAAAATGTAAAAAGAAGATCCAAATGTAAAAACTAGTTCAAAATGTAAAAACTAGTTCAAAATGTAAAGAAAAATTCAAAATGTAAAAAGAAGTTCCAAATGTAAAAAGAAGATCCAAATGTAAAAAGAAGATCCAAATGTAAAAACAAGTTCAAAGTGTAAAAACGAGTTCAAAATGTAAAAACGAGTTCAAAATGTAAAAACGAGTTCAAAATGTAAAAACGAGTTCAAAATGTAAAAACAAGTTCATAATGTAAAAACAAGTTCATAATGTAATAAAAAGTTCAAAATGTAAAAACGAGTTCAAAATGTAAAAAAAACTCAAAATGTAAAAACGAGTTCAAAATGTAAAAACGAGTTCAAAATGTAAAAACGAGTTCAAAATGTAAAAATGTGTCCAAAATGTAAAAACTAGTTCAAAATGTAAAGAAAAATTCAAAATGTAAAAAGAAGTTGAAAATGTTAAAACTAGTTCCAAATTTTAAAACTAGTTCAAAATGTAAAAACAATTTCAAAATGTAAAAACTAGTCCAAAATGTAAAAACGAGTTCAAAATGTAAAAATTTGTTCAAAATGTAAAAACAAGTTCAAAATGTAGGAATCCGCATATTCCAGTTTCTTGCGTATTCCAGTTTCCCACATTCACTGGCCTATCCTGCATTGAAGGAATTCCCTCCTAGACTGGAATTTCTCGTTTAGGTTCTGCCTGCAGTACACTGACTGATAGTGGTTCCTGATACACAAAATGGGCGAGGGAATGTTTGTGGCGAACTTTGAGGGGAATGATGGAAACTAAGCTGCGGATATTTTTATGCCGTTTGATAGTTCTATAGAAAATATTAATGGTTGGTTTCTAGTTAGTTAGCTTGTCATTAATATTTAGACATGTCCACGGACATTTCTAATGCCACAGGAATCTAAAGTACACCTGGGACAACCTGGATAGCCTACAGTGAAGGCGTTTTGAAGACAAAAGCTGAGACAGTTCAGTAAATTTCCCTTTTTCAGAGGCCAGTTCATGACAATAAATTACCTTTAAACCAATGCATTTAGTTAATGGTAGAAAAGTGCTAAAATGTACATCCCCAATTTCACTTAGCTCCATTGTAGTGCAAGAATGTGTAATCTGCGAATTCTGTTAGTTGCCACTTGGAAAGGAAGAATGGCAGATGTTTCAGATGAATTAACATTGCCATGCCATGTGGGTTAACATTCAAGGTAGGCTGAAAGAAATTGCTGGTCATTTCATGGGAAAATATATCTCATTTTTCATGGAACAGCGGAAGTGTGACAATCAGATCTGCCACTTCAAGCCAAGTTTATTATTCTTGGAACAAAACTATGAGACCTGTTGACTTCCATCATTGTGCAATATCGTGGCTGGGCTCCGGAATTCATTTAGGTTGAGAATGCCCTACTAGCTAACAACGCGTTTCATTTTCAAAATTGCATGCTAACAGGGAAAAAAGCAGCAAACTACGATACACCTCTGCCTTCTCCTTGACTTCATTTTGCATGGTTCAGAAAACAGGTCAAGGGTTACCTACTCATCCAACATTTTCATGTTTCTTTTATAATTCCTTTCACTTCTTCTGAGCACGAATGTCCTGTGGTGTTTGTTTGCTTTTCAAATTGACGGCGCTGAAAATGTCTTTGTCCTGAAATGTCACAAAGTGGGCAGTTTTCTGTTTGTGTGTGTACAAATTTTTTGAGTGTTTCTGTTTGACGTTCTCCTAACCTGTGGTCAGATTCACTGTGTGTGTGTGTGTGTGTGTGTGTGTGTGTGTGTGTGTGTGTGTGTGTAGTATTATGAGGGAAATTTGACATTGTTGGAAAGTTGAGTCCGTCCCCACAAAAAAAGCCTTTTTCTGACACACGGGTTAAGTTCAGACAAGACGTTACAATTAACTTTATGGCTAGTGGTTAGATTTAAGAGTTAGGGAAGATATGATTTTGTTCCCACAAGTACAGATATTCCAAAGTGTGTGTGTGTGTGTGTGTGTGTGTGTGTGTGTGTGTGTGAAAAGTAGTATCCTTGTGTATCCAGGTTTCATATTGGGTTACCATGTTCCTGAACTTTTGACCTTTTCTAAGATGTCTACACATTTTTCACCTGCTCTGTTTTCTGACCAAAATGTAACCCGATCTCTGACCTCTAATCAGTTAGGGTTTTGTTGTGTTCCATCTCCCTAATGACCCTGATGGCAGGGGTTGTCTTTTTGGGTCGCCTACTGGCTTGGTCAAAGTGAGGTCAGTTTTTATCTGGTTGAGATACCGTTCGTAATATTTCAGATTATTTTGAATGTCTACTCTTCGACCCCTGGAGAGCCATTGCTCATGTTTTTCTCATTCACAATAATGGTATTTGTTTCATTGCGTCAGGCAAGCTTAATTACACAAGGATGGAAAATGCCATTTATTTCCAGTACTGTTTGACCCCAGGCACTGATACTAGTGATGAACTTTAATCATCTAAAGAAATGCAAATGGTCTCTGCTGCAACACAATACCTCAGAAGGGCCTTTCATTAGGGTCACTGGAGGGTCATGGTTGGGTGAAAGATGAAATATTAGCGGAGTGGGTGATTCCTCAACGTTAACGATTCCCTGTTCAAACCATCGGATCTGAGTGAGAATGTGGGGGGGTGGGGGTGAAGTAGGGAGTGAGGTCATGAAAGGTCACGGGAGGTCACGGGATGTCACCAGGGTCGAAGCTCATAGCTGAGTGATATATTCGCATGCATTCTAATGGCATTTCGGTTTCTCCTTCATATTTAATTTGCAGCCATCTATCTCCTTGCCCCAGATCTGGGGAGACTGAATCAGTTCCATCTAGAATAAGATGGTTCTTCTTGGAAATCGGTAAGTCAAGAAAGACAGCACTCTGACCCGAGAGTTTTGCTAAGCACTCTGTTTCCAGAAGTATGGGAAAGTATCAGTAGAGAGGGGCTCAGTTGGTCGTCCATGTCGCTTGCAGCACCCAGGGTCTTGGTGGGTAATATCTAAATCGGTACATAAAACCCTGTAAATCTCCCTGAATTATTGTTTTGCTCTAAGTCAATAGGATGTTGTTTATGTCATCTGAACTCTTTATCACAGCAGATATAAAACACTGGTGACTTTCTGTGAGGCAACAAAAACAATTCTTTCAGAAGCTCTGCAGTTCGGAAGGTGTGTTGAGACAATGAACAGCCTATTATTCGGACAAAGCCTGAAGTGAACTGTTTTATATGTGCTCAATCAATAGGCTAAATAACAACATGGGCTTAATGAACATAGCTCGCTTGTCTTGAGCTCATTGCTATGGAGAACCAACAGTGGAAACAATCTTACAAAAAGCCTCTGCATGTTCCATATAACGAGAGCTGAAACCAGACATGTTGACAGGCTTAGCAGAGAAACGAATGCTGACAGAACCTGTCCAGAATCTACTGCAATGAATTGCATGTGTCATTCATAGAGGAGGTTGTCCGTTCGGATTTGGTTGGTTCGAAGCAAGATCCGGGATCTCACGTAAAGCTTGTACTGTTCTGACCCAGCGGGACACCAGATGCGATCTCAGATATTCAGGTGTGAGTATGTCCGTAAAGACTTTTCCCATCAGGCCATTTGTCTTTCAGTGGCACGGTCGAGGCTCAAGCCTGGAATTGTGGTGGACATCCTGTCGCTGCAGAAGCATGCCTTACATTACCGCGCCACCTGGGAGCCCCAATTTAGATGTTTAACATGCAGTTTAGCTTGTTGCTTTTGTCTGAATAATTTGTTCTTAAATATTATAAAATGTTTGTATTTCCTTATGCTTGTCCCCCATGGGAATTGAACGCGTAACCCTGGAGCCAGGCTCAGCCGACTGAGTCCTACTGGGCTGTGTAAATAAAAGAGTGGCCATACTGTAAAGAGAGAGTTGTGTTGGAGTTATCTCTTCCTCTCACTGCCTTTTTTCTCCCTCTCTTTTCTCTCTCCCGCTGTGCTATAAAGTAGAAGATATAGCTTCAGTACATCGTTAGAGGAAAATGAGGCTAATATACCCATCAATAACACTGTTACTTTAGAGAGCAGCAATGGTGAAAGAGAAGGTTGGGCTTCCTGGCTAATGTAATGGAGATGATCTCATCCGTATAAATATCTCCCAAAGGTCTATTGAGACCAACACATTGGCACAAAATGCCCATTAATGGTTTGGAAGCATCAAGATGGTTACTATGTTCTGGCCAGTCCAATGTGTGTCATGTTGAAGAGGGTCAGGGTCCAGAACGGAACTGTGGGATGATTTCTTATGGTTGTTTTCCCCTTGAGTGAAGCTCTGTGGGTCCAGTAAACAAGTAAGATAAAGCCGTACATGAATATAACTATTCATACTCAGTTCACACCCAGTTCACAGTCATCCGTAAATATTTAGTTCATATTTAATTCATTAGGGAGATTTGAAATTCTTTTGGCTGAATACTTTGATTTAAGTTTGGTTAAAGGAACTGCCTTTAGTTGTAGAAAATGCAGTATATCACCTGATTTAAAACCTTAGTTAGTTAACAGGAACATTCTGTGTATTACCTGGGGCCAGTTCTTCAAAAGTGATCTCCCTGGACCACCTCTCCCGGATAGAAAAAACTGCATAGAAACAGGATGAATAGGCGAGTCCCCATTCAAGTTAATTATTCATCTGTTCTTTTCATTTTGTTTTATATATTTAAACCTGTCCGGGAGGTAGAATTTATGGGTAGATTACTTGGTTTTTGTTACACATGGAGACACTTGACATGGTAAGAAAACGCACAACCAGGGGAGGGATGCACGTAACCTCCATTTGTCTTTTGCTCTACGAAAACGTGTTTTGCTCTCCTAAGTATTCCGACTCACACATCAGCTCACCCGCGATACCCGCTTGCACGACTCAAACGCCAGTGGAGGGGACATCTGGGTCTAAGCTGTAAACGTTTGACCAAGTTCCCGTAATGTGTGGCCACGTCGGCTTGATGTGGAGGAATTGTGCCGTTCCAAAGAATCTGCCGTTCATCTGATATATTTAGTGCCGGCGGGAGGATATCATTAAGGTTTGGACCGTTTCAGCAACTTCTGGCTGCTGCCCTCACATTGAATCCTAAAGCCCTGAGTGTCGAGACACCTTGGGTGTGTTTACGAGTACACATGTGGATGACTGGGGATGAGGCAGCTTGGGTGTGTTTACGAGTACACGTGTGGATGACT
>JACXGJ010018657.1:0-10021 GCA_016801105.1 Esox niger | reverse complement strand
TAGTAGAATGGAGAAGACATGGAATCAATGTACAGACCTTGATAAAAAATTACCAAAAATGAAAAATAAACCACAGTAAATTTGTTAATGATTATTCCATCACTAAAATGTGAAGTTGCTGTGAGTGATGTTTAAATTTATATCTCATCATTAAAGTGTTTACCTGAGAATAGAATGACAACCAGTGTCAGAGAGATCTCCATGTTGTACAACTAAATGCAAAATCTGATCTTTGACTTGGTAAGTGATGTCAGTTGTTGCTTCACTGCTACCTGAGTGTTCGCTACAGAAAAAAAAGGGTGGTTCCTTTACCAGACAGGAACTAGCTGGGTTGTTGTTTGTAATAGCAGGTTTTCTGTTTTTGCCCAGTGGGATTTTAGGTGTCTCAGATACAGGTTCAGGGTTTCTTGTCCCTGTGGGCACCATTGTTAATTAGTACCTTTTATTACTAGGTTAATGGGTTGTGTTAATTATGCCCCCCCCTGCTGGTGTCAAGTACAGCAAAATGTATGAATGTCTGAATTATATGGTTCCACTGCAGATTACAGAATGTGACATGTCTATGTAGTGTGTTTGGGTTTCCTGTCACACGGGCCTGCAGAGTGACATAGTACAGAGCGGAGTTTGTTATTTCAGCTGAAAAGATCTAAGATCCACAGGTCTTTTGCCTTTATCATGTGTGAGACCATTTGGTACCAGTGTTATAAATGTAGTTTATGATGTAGTAGTTATGATGAACAGAGGAAAGGATCCAGTGTGATTGTGGTACCATAACATCCACAATGTCAATGTCTGGAGTAATTGTTCCACACCTGTACATGTAATATTGAAAAACAATGATTACATTTAGACTGATGATTACATGATTGGATAATAAGATAAAAAGAACTTAATAGTTTCCATTCTTACCAAAAAGTTAACTTGATTAGAGCAGAAACATAGTCAATGTTTTTCAGAGAGTACACTTCTTTATAGAATGTAACATAATTCCTGAATCATAATTCCAACCACAAAATTAGAGTTTGGTTTGTATTTATTTCATAAAGGTCCAGTTTCAGAACTTCCTTAGGCCTGGGTGTATGGAGCTATAGCCCTTGGATCTTTTATGAATTGTCCCAGATCTCATATTGACTAAAAAAATATATAGAGCCCCTGAAATATTCATCTATAAATCTGATTTGCACATTATGACAATGTATACGTTTAAGCCGCTAGCATGTACATCAAAATGTTCTTCATGTATATTCAAAACCATGTACTTTCTGTAGAAATCGCGACACAGAGTGATGTTGCCTCCCTGTTCAGGGACATTGACTGTGGCGCAATGGCCAATCATATTTCTCCCTCTTCTTGTATACTTTAGTGTTTTGAGAATTTTGTGCACAGTGTATTGTGAAAATGATGCACGTGAATTGTGATTTGTATGATTTAGAACAAAGTGTTCAGATCACCGTGTTAACTGTTTTGAGAGCGGTTACCTGAGTTTGGAGAAACGTGTCAAATCGATTGGAAAAACTGTAATTACCTCAAAGCACAAACGAAACAAAAGGCGAGGCACAAGCCAAAACTGTTGCCACATGCATAAAACAAACACAGCTGCTGCAAACAATGACCAAAAAACTGAGGAAAACTAATCGAGAACTTAACTAACAACAAGGTGCAGCTGAACACTAATTGGGGAGAACAGAAAACAGTAACGAAGAGATACATCGAGGCCCCCAGCCAGGACCTGACAGCCCCACAGTTGAATACCAACCAGAGTTTCTTTTTTGTTGGATGATACACCCCTAAATGTGGTATGTACCAAACCTATTCAGTGATGTCACTCATACATGTAGAAACCTCTGCATGAAACAAGGGGCTCTGTTGAATTTTCTTCTCAGGTTAAGAACATGCTGTTCTGCAACATTCTGGTTGTTCTGGCCTGTTAATAAGCAGACCAATCTTGCAATGCCCGTCTAGGACTCTAGTACACATTGGGGACTCTAGTACACATTGAGGACTCACGTACATATTGAGACATTGTCCATGAACTGTAAATTTGTTTTGACAGTACACAAAGAAATAAAATGACTATAGTGTGTTGTTGTGATATTCAGGCTATGAACTAACATTGTGGGACATGTTTTGTGTTTCAGCTCCCTTTCTGCAACTACCACCTCCTTCAAGAGGAGGAGACACCTGCTCATCATTTGTAGTGGAGGAGAGTTTTGTGTAATAATGAGGTTAATCTGTGTACAGAAGACATTCAGTTACAGTAGTTATAAGGTATATGTCGTTAATGTAAATTGTTTAATAGTTAAGTGGTCTAGAAAAAACTTCCTGAAGCAATCTGCAACACTTGCTATGGCTTATTTCATGTAAAGTGTTTACATATCAAAATTGTGTCACATATTTTAACGGTTTGATAATAAAAAAATCTGATATCATGTTAGCAAAATATGCAAACACCCTGAAAAGCGATATCTCAAGATTATGTCTAAACCTAGTGGTCACATTTATCAGGGTATTGGTTAGATTTTGTCCCAGTACCGATTGGGGAGTAGGCTCCAGTATCAACTATATTTATGATATCTTACAACACTATACTTTAGAATAACGCCCCACAATCAAATACTAACTGCCTCTTCTTTGTTGGATGATACACACAAAAAGGTGGTATGTACCAAACCTGGTCATTGTTATGCATGAATGCAGAATATTCACTGCATTTAACAAGGAGTTCTTCTTGAACTCCCTTTGCATGCCGTTCTGCTACCTCATTGTTGTTCTGGCACGTAATGCCTGTCTATGAGTCTAGCATACTGTAAGACGTGTACAGGAATTAGAGAATCTTTCTCACAGTACACACTGTAAAGGAAGACTGAGATATACTAGAGGTCCTGGTATGTGATGGTAAAAAAGTACAGGTGTGACCACAATATTCTGATATAAACCTTCAACATGTGATATCAAATTGTGGTTTGGTGTTCTATTTTGGTCCACACAATAAAAAAAATTGGTCTGTAGGTTTTTGTACAGCCTCCTACACACTTTGTATCATCGTGATCCCTGAGAGCACAGTAGTAGAGAGCTGTGTCTGACAGGGTTAGTTGTTGGATGACCAGTTCAGTTGATTTATCAGATGTTGTGGATTGAAATCTGTCATCAGGATTATATTTCCAATCTTTGTATGATCTGGCACCTTTATACAGTATAAACTGAGGTGCCTGGTTAGGATGATGACGATACCAGTAAAGGAGAGGATAATTACTACTTGTATCATATGTGCAGCTTAAAGTCCCAGATTGTCCCTCTGTAATGATCACCTCATCCCGTTCAGGAGTAATCTGATCCCCAGCAGTCAGTCCTGGAAAGAAACCGTAACAATAACACACTGTCAAGAGTTACATGCTGTTGTAGAAAGTCAGAAAATGTTCAGTATACATATATATATATATTCAAATACAGTGTATAAAACTTACCAAGAAGAACTGAAAACTGTATGAGTGAAGTGATGAATATCATGATGTATGTGACAGGATACAGCCTGGACTGAGGGTTTATCTGTCTGATATACAGTGGTCTGTGATATGTGATATTCAGGTTGTGCTCTAACAATGTGGGACATGTTTGGTTTGTCAGCTCCCTTTATTAAACTACCGCCTCCTTCAAGAGGAGACACCTGCTCATCATCTGCAGTGGATGAGAGCTTTACATGTACTGTCAAACTCACAGGGTTGTAAACAACAACCCTGGTTTCTGTGGGAGATATTTAATCTTCACATTGTAGAGTTCTTGCAATAATAGTTCAGCAATTCACTACATTCAAATTACAGTATTCAGTTTCATAAAGGAACAGTTAGAAATTATTCTAGAATTAATTCAAGGTTAGGGTTATGGTTGGAGTACAGGGATTTAATATTTTTGACACAATCCATGTATGTGCCTCTTGATAGCTTTATTCCTGTCATCAGATGTATGCACGAGCGATTTGTGCAGGAGTTTCTGTGCAAACGTCCATGCAAAAGGCAAGAATATTGTCTTGTTTTTCAAAAGTAGGGGGATTGGGCCCACATGCCTCCCTCGCAAAACCAGTAGGGTAGATGGGGTTAAGTTTTGATCCCCATCTTTTAGTTTTGGCCACATGGAAAAAGTGAACCTATTAGCAATAGCTAAGGGGCTATGAGGATAACCGTTGCACATCCGTGTGTTAGGGCCACGGCCGCATGTTACACCCAGAGGACCTCTTGCCAAGGCTCACTGTCCACGATTCTTAGAGGCTGGTGGATGTAGGAAGGATTACTCGTGTATATAATGGGTTTTGGATCCTGTCTACTAAATTGTCTATATTTTACAGTGGTTGACCTCTGGATTCAGATAGGCTGCCTTTGTATTCTTTGGTAAACTGTATATTTGATAATGAAAAGTTTGTAAATGTAATGTCATGGTTTGTAAATGTAATCTGGTGAAGTCTATTCTCATGTTTTTCTTACAAAAGGTTGAAATATCTCTCCTTGTCTAGAAAGGATATGTGGTAAAATGAAGGATCCAATGGAAATAGTGTTTAACGTTGAGAGAAACATGCCGTGTCCCATGAAAATGTGAAAAACACGCATTTTGGAAGTGCAGTACCTCCAGAAAACAAGGAATTTGCTCATTAATCTGTACTTGGGTTTTTGTCAGAGTTGCTTGTTTTTTACAAAGGTTTTTAAAGTTCTGGATGTTAACAACTCATATTGATTTGTCACCACATCAGTCTCTAAGACCTTTACAGTATCTGAAATGGGGGATTGTTGGAGCCAGTGAAAGTCGATGTTACTGCTGTTGCTACAGTGGTGTCAATTGGGTATTTATATTTATTTTACATAACCTTTATTTCAGCAGGAACAGCTAAGCCTTTTCAAGATCGCCTGGACGAGACATTCCTCAATGTGTTTGATTTAAGTTTAACAGCCAAATAACTGGTTACCAAAGTTTTCAATACTTGCTTGAGATTCAGAAAAACATTATTTATCCAAGTCTAGTCCCTGTTGCATCAATTATAGGGTTTTAAAGGGTATTGCCTATAATTATAATAATAAGTGACTATTAGGAGGAGAGCAGCAAGAGAAGAGTCATGTCAGGATTTTTACCTACTGTATAGTGACCAGTGTTTTTATGTTTTTTACCTATAATCAAATGTCCAACTTTTGTGAGCATGTATCTAGGTTGTTACATAGTGTAATCATCATGTACTACTATGTGTATTAAAACGAAATGGTTAATGTTGTTTACCTGTAGAACAATTCGGAATGGTTCATACACTGACTGAATCCTCCATCTCCCCAGTCGGTACAGTATGTTATTTTGTGTCAGGGGTTATTTTGTGTGGGGGGTTATTTTGTGTAACCCCCTTGCTTATTTCAAACACTACAAAAGTTCAGCTTGCCTGATTCTCTATTTTACCCTAGTGACATGGCTGATATACATTTTGTAAGGGGGCTGTATATCCTGTTGTCACAGTGGGCTTCAAAGCACAGTAGTACACAGCAGAGTCAGACAGCTGCAGACTCTGGATCGTCAAGGGGACTGACTTTGCCTCGGCGTCTAGGTCAGCATGAAATCTATCTTTGAACTCATTTGCATTGTCTCCAGTTCCAAATTTGAATCGCATAAGCATGTACTTTGGGTAGTCGTTTGCTCCTTGTTTGTACCAGAATAGATATGGGCTTGGATTTTCTGTTTTATAATGGCATGCAAGTGTAATTTGTCCTCCTTCAGTAGCAATCTCAGGTTCCCTTGGCTGTGACACACTGTCTCCTTTGCATTCTAGAGAGAATAAAATAAGGTTTTATAGAAATGATTATTTCATCATGCAGAACATACTCTACAGTGGGATTGTTTGAATTTTTTTTACCAGAAGAAAACAGTTAAAAAATTATTTGAGAAATGCCAGGAAGCAAGTAAATAAGTAATCATACCACAACAAAATGCAACAAGAATCAAAATCTTCTTCAGCCAAGATTCCATGTCTACTGTGAGATGGTATTAAGAAAAGCAATACACTGGAAAATTTCATGGGCTTGTTTAACTACCTCTCTACATGCTGTTTTTCTGCCTTGAAAGCATTGAGGAGGGGCTTATATGAGCCTTATTACAAGCTCTGACATTTTTTCAGACAGCTGCAGTCTCTTTATTGTCAAGGGGACAAAGCCGAGCATGATATCCGACCTGGAATCAACTTCTTGTTGAATTAATTACTTTTGGATCTGTGGAATTATGCTATGGATGTACAGTTTGTTATAGGTTAAATGTGTTTAAGTAACAAACAGAACATCCGTGTGTATCCATGTGCAGGAAGTCACTTTAACACCTTACTGTGTTGTGAAATTCTGGACAGTCATGTCTCCTGTATAAACTTCTGATTAAGGATCACATCTCAAGTAGGGGTGAAAGCTAACCGGTCAGATCCAGTTGGCCAAAAGGCTATTATACAAGGTCATCCAAGGCCTATAGTTTGGTTCAGCTATTAAATGTTATCCAGGATTGATGGTGATGTAGACCCAAAACGGATTAATTAAGAGGCTTGTGTGTGAGTGAGTGTGTGAGTGTGTGTGTGTGTGTGTGTGTGTGTGTGTGTGTGTGTGTGTGTGTGTGTGTGTGTGTGTGTGCGTGCGTGCGTGTGTGCGTGCGTTTTTTGGTGTAGTTACCCTAAATTGTGCATCCAGCAGGAGCCTCTGCTGTTTTGTTGTTCATGGTGCAAATATTAGGATATTTTCCACTGGATTGATACAGAGAATGATGATGCCATTATGTCAGATATGTATGTACAAGGTAAGCATTGGCTGTTTATTGTTAACATTCAATCAAAGAGTTTTGAAAAGTCTGTTTAACTTTTTTAAACTGTTTTCATTAGTAATGGCCTTGCTAACTTCTTCATACCGTGGTGGACAGCGAGAACATAGATGGAAGTTCTAGGTTTAGTGTACATTTCAAGATTTGTCAGGTGCCTATATATTCCATTATTTAGTTGATCTGCAAGTCAAATTCACAGTGAAATACTATTATTGTCAGGACAATTTTTATCAGGTGTGGACTGTAGGCATCAATTACATTTGTAAAGGTAAATTGTTGAGTTTTCCCTGACATCTCTTGACAAGCACGAGTTACTTTCCCTTTAAAATACAAGACATTTTAAGGTTTCTCCCCTAGATGGAACCGTTGTGTCACCCTTAAATGTAGAAAAAACGTGTCACTTTATGCTGTGGTCAGCCTACACCTGAATATACATCAAATTTAAAAATGTAAACCATTTTTACATTTCCAGTTATCACAAATTGCTTTTACACATACCCAGACAGAAATCCCAAAGAGCAAGAATTGATGCACAGTGGCTGGGAAAAACTTCATAACAGGGTCAAAATTTAGGAAGAAACCGAAAGTCCAGAGAGGGGGGGTGGCATGCCGTCATCTGGCTGTGCTGGAAGAAGAAAAGGGTTCATTACATTTATGCTTGTTTTGTTGCCCGTCAGGTTAATAAATGCTGTGTCCAGAGCCTTCAGGCAGAAGTCAAGTAAGCATTACAGTGAAAGGGACAACCAGGTGGGCTGTGGACCATGACAGCTGGCATCATCAACTTAATCTGCGAAACAACCAGGAGAACTTTAGACCAGGACAGCAATAAGTCATCAAGCCAGGTAGTCCTGAGGTGTGGTCCAAGGACCCATGTTCTTCTAAGGTTAAACAGAACTCCAGGAAGGCCAGGATAACATTGTACAGGGGATTCTGAACACAGCCACATCCACAGTTTTAAGAGGGTGTGAAAATGTATGCAACCAGGTTATTGTGAGTTTTTTTCATTTTTCCCTCAAAGATTTCTGTTTGTTTTTCAATTGAGTTGTTTACATTATAGGTCACAATTAAGGTGAAAAAAAGTTCTGACAGCATTTATTTTTGTCTCATTTTGTACATGACAAAAACCTGGCATTTTAACAGGGGTGTGCAGACCTTATTAGAGCTATTAGAAAGGGCATATTTCCAGCCATTCTCTGCAGTTTTTCCATATTAATTAGGCTCTTGCCAACAGCAAAACAACTTACCACTAAGAATAAACATTACAATCATTTTTTTTAATGAAAAATATAAATACATTTATTACTTCTGATCTTCTGACCTGCACTGGTTTCAATTACATTGAAATTACATGCACTAAAATTACATTTCGGATTTGCTTTTTACTGACATAAAATGAACTTGTAATTGAAATTTGGTTTACATTTTGAATTGACCAGTCAGGCTTCTGGTAGCTTCCTTATATGGATTTAGTATCACAGGACAAAATTATAGAGAGAATGCCCATTGGGAGTGCTTACGTCATAAAGTATTGCTGTATTTTTATAGTGTGATTTAAATAGATAGTTTAGTAGAATATGACTAGAGAATGCATGTACTGAATGTGAATGATGAAATAAAATTCATGACAGGTTAAACAAAATCTTTATTTGGAAACATTTCCAATCTTCATTTGAAAAATGTTTGCAATGATCATGAGAACGGTGAGGAATCAGCCCAGAACTACAGGGGAGGATCTTGTCATTGATCTCAAGGCAACTGGGACAATAGTCACCAAGAAAACAATGGGTAACACTAAAATACACTAAAACACTAAAGGACTAAAATCCTGCAGTGCAGTGATTGCCAACAACGGTTTTGCCTCCAAGTACTAAGTCATGTTTTGCAGAGGGGTCAAATACTTATTTCTTTAAAAAAATGCAAATCAATTAATAACATTTTTGACATGCGTTTTCTGATTTTTTTGTTGTTATTCTGTTTCTCACTGTTAAAAAAACCTACCATTACAATTATAGACAGTGAGCAAAATTACAAAATCAGGAGGAGATCAAATACTTTTTTCCCTCACTGTATGATATCTGCATGTAATTTTATGTATATTTATATGGTCCCATTTAATATAACAAAATATCCCACTCAAAAAAAGAATAGCCTACATAGAAGGGTTATTTCTAAAAACACAGGCAGTAACATTTTCATTCGTTTGTTAGGCCCAACACAACTGTTCAAAACAAATCCATTCGAATTTAGTTTTTCTTTTCATTTCATTTTGAAATTTTAGACATTGTTGATGAGAATGCTACGATCAAAGGATATCTGCATTAATAGCCTTACAAAAGCCTAAAGCACAGTTGCTAGATGAACACAATACATTTGATAAATAAATAAAGGAAAGGCACCGCATTCACTGAACACCCCGGACTCTCCAGAATTAAGGACACCTGTTCCTGATCACAATAAGACATTACTGAGTCATGTGACTAAGCTTGGCGTGAGAATCAAAAGCAGCACACTCCGGCAGCAACTGCAGCATATGACTCAGACATGTCGAAGGCGCAGCAGACATAACCAGTTTAAAAAAATATAGTGATGATGGCACTGTGTCCAGCAAATGAGTTTTAATAAATGAACTGAGTCTATAGTATAACTTCCCACAGAGACTGGCAAATGCTCTTTTGAATGCGTGGACATCCTATGGAAACAGACATATTTTGCATGGTAATTTTAACACTGACCTCAAAAACCCCTAGGATTGAAACATGACTTGGAATCACTATAATGTGCCAACAGTTTGTTGTCTATACAACATATTGTGATCTGGCTCAAATTATTGATTTTACGTTACTATAACTTTTATTTAGCAAAATGCATTTTAAAGGTAAAAATACTATTGTCAATATTTTCTATACGGTCAATAAATGATATCATATTGTTAGAAATCAGCCATGTCGTATAGTGGTAGTAATAATAACTTGCGTACTCGGTTGTCAAGGGAGAGAGTAATTCAATTGTTTATTGTAGCATATTGATAGTCTATTAGCACATGATGTTACAGGCTCAAACTCTTCCCTACTCCCTTTGTCTCTCTCTACTCTCTCAACTGTAATGTGGGGTACAAGCTGTTAAATACCTTGAGGGGTGTGTTTACCTAGCAAAGCCAAGACACTAACCCCCACACCAAATGGTCAATGTAAACATTCCTGTGGTT
>JACXGJ010018656.1:0-10021 GCA_016801105.1 Esox niger | reverse complement strand
AGGGCCCTCTACACGGCCACCTACTGGGACCTCATCGATCAGGGCCATCCACAGTGGCACCTACTGGTAACACTTTTTTCAGGCCACCTAATCTCACTGAAGGAGTTTAATCTATTAGCCCCAAATAAATTATGTTAAAACACTAGAAAGACTTTGCTTCGTTGTTGCACTTTAAAGCTTTTCCTTACTGGACCTTAACTTTGTACTCCTAAACTACCATGTTACTTCTCTTAACCGGCCACACTGACTCTCCTTACATTATTTCCCAAAAATGTTTTTCCCTCTATACTTTCCCTCTTCCAATCTCCATCCCTCTCTCCTCTCACTCTAACATTTTTCCTTGACAAGTGAAATTAAAGTACTGTTGATGCTCATTTGGAATCAGTCAGTGCTATAATGGTGAACAGAAATTAATCTGAGCTCAATTAAAGAGAAAATAACAGCCTTTTTGTTTTTCTGATATACACAGAGTCCAGGAGGCCAATACAAAGACATTCATTACACAGACCCCACATTTGACTCTCATTCCCACACACAAACACACACGCACGCACACACACACACACACACACAGGCACACACACACACAGACAGAGAAAGAGAGACAGGCCCAGGAGAACAGAACCTGTTACCTATCCAGATATCATGCTTGTCAAGTATTTGTTCATGCTGTTTAATCTCTGTAAATTGTTTACAGCTCCACTTTGCTACCCGTGCGGCCTCTGGGTCCGCTGGCTGGTGCACATTACTGTCCTCGCTGTCTCCAAGGCTCAGCTGGCCGGTGAAGGACGTGGCCCTACAGTGGAGGACTCTCTCGCCAAGCTCTTGGGAGGACGTATTTGGAGGGAGCGCGGCAGATTCCTGGATAGAGAAGAGAGCGAAGAGGTCTGGTTAGATGGCTTGAGCTGCCAGAGTGTCGGGTTCTTTGCTAGAACACACTCACACATGTTGGTCTGCACACACACACACACACACACACACACACACACAAACACACAAACACACAAACAAACACACACAGGCATACTACACCAGGTGACGCGCGCTACCATGGAGTTGCAGTGGTGTTACCATCGAGTCGACGGTTCAACTCTAAGATATGACAGAGTATCACCCCTGAGAAAGGACAAGGGAGCTGATTGGATGAGAGCTTTTATATACCCTCCGGAATGCTCTGATATTCGAAATCTTGAACTCCATTCAACGGATGCACACAATGCCGTGTTAATCACACTACAGTTTTTTTGCAATCGTCTGAAGAAACTTGACGCGAATTTTCGAAACGGTAGACGCAAAATTTACAACCAATGATCAAAATGCACGGTTTTCAAAACTAACACTTTTTTCAATTGCTTGGATACAATCATAAAATAAAGATCATGTGTTCATTTAACAAAAACCACCTGTTCAATATGACACGACTTATCATCAAATTACTACTATTCAAAAAGGCAATTCACACATTACATTTCAGATGAGTGTCTATTCATTTCATTAAAATGATTTAACTATCAATTGATCCAACTGCTCAAAACAATAAGTAACTTTAGCATTACTCTTAATGCATAGTTGTATGGAAACAGACAAACAATAATCAGTGTTTACATCAGGGAACGTTTTAAAATAACGAGATTCATTGTCAACAAATAGCGTGGAGCATGAACCAATTAGACTCCATTATCTATGGATGTAATATTTCGGCATCATTCCTTGTCAAACACCATTTCTCTGGTCCCATGTATCACCTTTTTAGACTGTTTACAGTATTGACAGTACTGCACTATATGGATGCAGGCTCTTGTAATTGCTTGTCTAATTCTGCCAACTCATTACTGATGAATTAGTTCACATTGTGGAACGAGTATATAAAGAACTGATTGGGATCCACGTGCAAAAACATAGCGATGTGTAACATGGAGCAGGTGATCCAGGTCACAATAGAGGTCAAGCAGTGGTGTGAGGAAGACGAGGAAGACGTGTCAAAGGAACGGCAGGCGAGAAGCATCCTCTCGGAGAGGTGGTTGTGGGCCTCATTTGAGAGGTGTGGGTGAACGTGGTAGAGGACAAGGCCACGCAGGCTGTGGTTGATTTGGTTCGGGCCAGAAATGATATTCGCCTTACAGAAATTCGCCAGCATATCCTGGACAATGAAGACATGTTCAACAATGTGGAATCCATAAGCTTGTCGACAATTGAACGCATGCTGAAAAGGCACCAGGTGTCTTCAAAGCAACTATACCGTGTGCCTTTTGAAAGAAATACAGACAGAGTGAAGCAAATGAGGACTGAGCATGTTCAGGTATGTTCAGTTTCAAGATGGCTGTTGTAATAAAATTCCCCAAAAATTCTACATTGTACACTAGTCAGTAAATCTTTTTCCAAAATGTATTTTTAGAGGGTGATGGAGCTGGATGCTGATGACAACCATCACAAATTCAGATATTTGGATGAGGCAGGCTTCAACCTGACCAAGACGAGGAGGAGAGGTCGGAATTTCATTGGCCAGCGGGCAACCATTCACGTACCTGGAACGCGGGCCGACATCACACGCGTGCGGCTGTTTCAGAAGATGGTGTGGTGGGACGCAGACCTCGTATTGGATCATATAATGCAGCTCTCCTTGTAACCTTCCTTGATGAGCTCGATCAGGTCTGTAGAGCTGATGGCGTGACCTATGTCATTGTGTGGGATAATGTCAGGTTCCACCATGCTCCTATGGTGCAAGTATGGTTTCAGGCCCATCCACAACGTACCACCCTGTATTCACCCCCATACTCTCCTTTCCTTAACCCGACTGAGGAATTTTTCTCCACGCGGAGATGGAAGATTTATGATAGGCGCACTCAAATGAACAAGTCACTGTTCTCCAGGCCATGGATGACGCATTCAATGACATCACGGCAGGCCAGCATCAGGCCTGGATTCGCCATGCCCCAAGGTTCTTTCTAAGATGTTTGGCTAGTGAAAACATCCATTGTGATGTAGATGAGAACCTGTGGCCAAATCCACAAGACAGAGTTGATGAAAGAAGCACAGTAATCACTATATCACTATATTTTGCTTTTACCAATTGTAATGCAAGTTCTGGTGCTATCTCGTGCTATAAGAGGAATAACTTCTGTGTAAATGTAACAATTTGTTTCATTCTACTACATTAATTATATTTTCACTGTAAAGCACAATGAATTGCTTCTATGTATGAATTCTGTGATATAAATAAACGTACTTGATTCCTTGCTTGCTTTTACAGTACAAGCAAGCAAGTCTTTTCTTTTCTATTTCATGCTTTGATTCAATTAAACGTATGTTGTGATTGTACTGTATTGCTTTTCATCAATATATTTCAAATGTTGTTCTATTTCAAATTTTGTTCAATGATTCCACTGTGTCTGTAGTATTATCTCTACTACTGCAGTACTTTTACAGGGATGTATTTACATGTAGTACCATTATGACACACGTATCACCTATTTTGTACTACAATATTTAATGATTGTACGAACAATGACACTGTGACACTCTCGGTTGCTTTTGTGTGGGTGATCTAAATTAACGTTTCAATGGTGTTTAACAAAGTGTTTTAGAACCAATGATTGTGCAAGATTTCTTTAACGCTATGAATACACAATGCAATGTTTTGAACATTGGACAGACTGTATTACAAGTGATGACTGTTTTGAGTTGTGTGTCTAGAGTTTTTTTAAATTACGTCAAGGGTCTGAAATTAGTGCCAAAGTGATTGTAAAAAACAGTAAATGCAAAACACTGCACTTCGTGCATAAAGTCTGTGTGGAATGGTGGGAAAAAAACGATCTAAGACAGTGCCTTGGTGATGGCGTGTCAGTCCTGAATCTGACCCCTGCTTGCCGAAGCCTAATCCCACACAAGCTCCATCCTGTAGGGACCCTTCACCCCTGAGATAAATAATGTACAAGTGCAGTCCTGCATCGAATGTGTGTTTGTGTGTGTGTGTGTGTGTGTGTGTGTGTGTGTGTGTGTGTGTGTGTGTGTGTGTGTGCATGAGGACTGCTCCTGTCAAAGCCCTACCCAGATATCTCTCCACTCAGATACAAGTACGGCCATGAGGCAGTAACACCCTGGTGTTGAGAGATGCCTGTTCATGGAGAACCACTCTCAGAACCACGCCTGTGTGTTCATTTCAAAAAGAGACAGTCGCCATCAGAAAGGCTTTCATCAACCAGCTGTCAGTTGTGACCGTCTCAGTGGATCAGGGGAGACCAGCCCAGATGGCCTTTCATCAGCCCTAGCTGTCAGTTGTGACAGTCTCAGTGGATCAGGGAGACCAGACCAGATAGCCTTTCATCAGCCCTAGCTGTCGGCTGGGACAGTGGATATCAGGCCCAAGGGTTCATAAGCGGCTTGCTTGTTGGAAAAGTTTTGATCCTGACACTTTGACTTACAAAAATCCCAAGAAGAGTAGCCGATGCTTTAGCTGCAGTGTTTTCTGTCAAATACACACACAAATGCAGGCGCACACACACACACACACACGCACCCACACACACGCACACACACTCAGGCACCCACACACACGCACCCACACAGACACACACCCATAAGGGTCTGAGCAAGAATTTGGTTCTGGTTTTGTTGAATGTGACTCTAGTAAGATCCAAGATCTCTCTCAGGGTCTAAAGCCTGTAGTGTCTGAGGACCACTACCAGCTCAAGGGTTACATACACACATGGCCAAACAGCCTATTTCCACTGCTCTGAATTTTTCTGTTAAGACCCAATGGAGGCACGAGAGAAGTCAAAAAGGGCAAATTCCAGCACACCTCCAACACAAAAAGAGCGTATGACCTTTGACCGGGTCCAGGAGATCAGCGCTATACTGTGAATCCTCTAGTTATGTGTAAATCCATTGCCCTGGCTAGGAGTCTGTGTTCATGGCCCAGACTAATGGGTCTCAACAGGTCAGAGAGGCAAAGTTAGATGCTCATCAAAGGTGCTGTAATTAGCCTGTTGGCCGGGGAAAACAGATGTTTTGGCTCAAAGGTCATGTTGGGATTTTGACGCATTTGAAAAAAAATTATATATATATAATCATGTTTCAGGCCAGAAATCAGCAGTTATTAAACATGTATATGTACATAATCATTTCTATATACTGAGTGTCTTAAAAGTTCCAGAGTGGTCTTGATAGCAACCCCCCCATCCTCCAGCAGGCTTGATTCAATTAGTTTCCAGGCCAAATCTTACTTGGGCGCCATTTACCTGCTAGAGGCCTTGTCTCCACATTTCTTTATGTTACTATGCAAAGACAAGGGGAGGAAAACTGGTAATTCCTCTTGGTTAACTCAATGACACTTTGACACTTGCAGGTAAGCCACTGGCCATGTGGCAGATGAGTGACATGACTGCAGGCGTCTGCTGAATGACAGATCTACCGTATAAATCAGGTTCCATTCTACTTTAACCAGGGATGTGAAGAGATCGTACGAAGGGCAGGTGCCAAAACTGACATGAAGGTCTTCCTCAAATTTATGCCGCTGGAGTAACGAACTTCAGGTGCCTCATGCCCGTCAGGATGTGGAACACAACGAGCCTCACACAGACAAACCCTGCATGCCAGTCAGAGTGAGGGACTTGATTCATCAGAATGCCAAAATCAAAAGTGCCACAAAGGGGATTACGGAGTGGAGTGATAGAAAGACACTATGAAATGAAGTGATAGAAAAACACTATGGAATGGAGGGATAGAAAGACACTATGGAATGGAGGGATAGAAAGACACTGGAGTGAAGGGATACAAAAACATTATGAAATGAAGGTGTAGAAAGACACTATGGAATGGAGGGATAGAAAGACACTATGGAATGGAGGGATAGAAAGACACTATGGAATGGAGGGATAGAAAGACACTATGAAATGGAGGTATAGAAAGACACTATGGAATGGAGGGATAGAAAGACACTATGGAATGGAGGGATAGAAAGACACTATGGAATGGAGGGATAGAAAGACACTATGGAGTGGAGGGATAGAAAGACACTGGAGTGGAGGGGTAGAAAAACACTATGAAATGGAGGCATAGAAAGACACTATGGAATGGAGGGATAGAAAGATACTATGGAATGGAGGTATAGAAAGACACTGGAGTGGAGGGGTAGAAAAACAATAGGGAATGGAGGGGTAGAAAGAGCATGCGCGCTGCTCAGGTTGTGCAATCCTCTCCAAACTCTCATCCCACTGACCTCTCTTTCATCCCACTACGTCCACTTCATCCCACTGACCTCTCTTTCATCCCGCTGATGTCCACTTCATCCCACTGACCTCTCTTTCATCCCACTGATGTCCACTTCATCCCACTGACCTCTCTTTCATCCCACTGATGTCCACTTCATCCCACTGACCTCTCTTTCATCCCACTACATCCACTTCATGCCACTGACCTCTCTTTCATCCCACTGATGTCCACTTCATCCACTGACCTCTCTTTCATCCCACTGATGTCCACTTCATGCCACTGACCTCTCTTTCATCCCGCTGATGTCCACTTCATCCCACTGACCTCTCTTTCATCCCACTACATCCACTTCATGCCACTGACCTCTCTTTCATCCCACTGATGTCCACTTCATCCCACTGACCTCTCTTTCATCCCGCTGATGTCCACTTCATCCCACTGACCTCTCTTTCATCCCACTGATGTCCACTTCATCCCACTGACCTCTCGGGTGTCACTCGTTCACTGCCCATCACTAACTTGAAAGGAAATGTTTGGTATAAAAACATGAACATGTTTTTGGTGATTAAAATCTCAGTGTACAATGTGTAAAGTCGACGCTGACCAACTGATCTATGAATAATGACTCTGTATTTTTATGATGCCAGGGTATTTACGGATCAGTCATTCACATTCATTTGTGGGACATTTTTTTTTCTCTCTTATGTGGCCAAAGCAGCCACAAAAACATGTTTGTTGACAGTAATAAATGAGAGCTCACTTCACTGTACTGAGATAAAAATGATAATAGCTATGTTGAAAGATGTGTCCTTAAGCAATTTATGAGCTACAAAAATTGTGATAAAATAACACAACCCTTAGCTGTCGTTCAACCTGAGATAATTAGTTGTGTACTGCCCTCTATGTGTCAGTTAGTGGAATATCCAGAGAAATACATGGGTATATTAATTCCACCAAACACATTATTTTTGTTTTAGAAAGTTACTGGAGATATTGAAGGTGTGTCGCTCCCCATTTTGTTCTGTCTTACAAAACGTAAACATTTTGTTTAGTAGACTAAATACACCCTAGATCTCTGTGGAAACATTTCAATTTTAGTCATTTAGCAGATGCTCTTATCCAGAGCGACTTATAATGAGTGCATTCTTCTTTAGGTGTCTTGGAAAAAACCAACGTCATATCTCACCTCATCTGACTGCAAGGCCCTATATGGCCAGTTACTGAATCTCTCTTAATATTTAGAATGTGATTAATGATTATTCTGTGTTCTCTTTCTGATTAGTGTTTTACACTATTCTATAAGTTACTTTTTTTATATTGTTAGTTTAACCATTTCGATTGAGACTGTTGATTGACAACTGGATTTCTGCAACCATGCTTGTGACTGTATTTATTTTTCTTGTGAGTATTTTTTGATTGTGTCAGATTGTTTGTGAATGTACACGGGTCAAAAGAAAAAAATATCTAATCGGAATGTACACACTATACCAAAAGCACCTCGCTGTTTCTGATGTGTAAGCATAAATATAATATATATTGTTCTTAATGACTGATGGCGGAGGTAATTGTTACAACTGGCATTTTATGTATAGTGTCTGTACATTTCATGTCAGTGAGAATGGTATGGTAATCCCTCATCTCAATCCCTCAATATCTCATCTATATATTTATAGGAAATGGCTAATAAAGTTGCTAAACAGATTTTTTACCGTACATATAGTTAGTTATCTATCAAAGTTAATTCTTAATTCAAACGTTGAGGATCCCATGACATTTGGGAAGAGTTTTGGTTCCGCCCACCACTCTTACCGGAAGTTTAGCTTTTGTTGTCACACTGGAAGAAAATGGCTGCTGTGAGTTTTTTTCAATGAAGGCAATGAAATAATATCTTGTTTTTTGCATTGGAATTATTATCTACAGAAATGCAACTCATAAGGCAAGGCCATCCTATTCTTTAAGATGGACGCTGTGTCATGCGTTTGTGTCTCAGACATTTTATACATGCTACATTGATATCTAACTTTTGCAGCTTCCCAAGAAGCAAGCTAGCGATGCTAAGTTATCCTAGAGCTAACGTTAGGTAGCCTGCTACCGAGCTTGCTGCTGTGAACCTATTGCTTGTCTGTGAGCAAAACCTAGCATCAAGCTAACTGGGTTCAAATGAAAACAACGCTTTGATAGAAAAATGAAATGATAGATAACTGAAATTACCCGAACGGCCATATATATGATGCTTCATTTGTTTAATAATTGCGAAATCGTGACGCGATCAAGATTATATTGTACTTCGCAGGCACGAACAAGTTAACACTTGCCTGGTCAGTATCGCTAGCCAACCGTCTTATTGCTGCTTTTGTTGACAGTGCGTGTGTGAAGATTCATGCTAGTTAGGTTTGACCCGGTCCGTGTGTGTAGTCCGTCGGTCACTGTCCTTGTGTGCAGGGTTTGAATGGTCACTCTATGGAGGTGACGGTGTGGGGCTAAGGACAGCTACATCTGCTGCTGACTGTCGCTCACCCAGCTACCGGTGGCCGTACACAATGGTAAGCATCTCTCCATCCACCTCTGATCTCTGTGCGCGTAGTACCTGCACTTTGATGTTTCTCGCTCCAGTGTGCACGAGGATTCTCGGTTTCGGTTGTGAAGTGTCTAAGGAGTAACACATCTTGTCTAAGAACGTTGATATCCATGGTATCTCGGGAGCTGTCTTTGAGGTGCTCCTGAGTTACCATGGGACAACTACATTAATGGGGTGCGAATGATTTCCCCATGTAGGCCCTAGTGAATAACCATACGATAATCAATGCAACTGTTTTGTTTACAGCAAAAAGTTTTGGAATATGCATTGGATCGGGCTGAGGTATGAAACTGAATATGTATTCACTGTATAGCTATGTTTTTCTTGTATGTAATACATTCAATGTTATGATTTTTTATTTGGGGGTGTTGTCCTGTTCACCCTTCCGTCTATTTATGACCTATATGTCCTCATCAGTACATTGTTGAAAGTGCTCGTCAAAGGCCAGCCAAGAGAAGAGCCTCATCTGGAGGGAGGAAAAGTTTATACCAGAAACTGTATGAGCTGTATATCGAAGAATGTGAGAAAGAACCGGAGCTCAAGGTACTTCACCCAAAAAAGTCTGAATACCTAAAGTAATTGGTTTAACAGTTGTTGATACGACTACTATTTATATATATTTTTGGGGGTTCCTTCCTGGTTAGAAGCTACGACGGAATGTGAACCTGCTTGAGAAGCTGGTGTCACAAGAGTCAGTGTCGTGTTTAGTGGTCAATCTCTTCCCCGGAAACGAGGGATATTCCCTAATGCTCCGTGGAAAGAACGGGTCTGGTGAGAGAACACTTTCATTCAGTCTGTTACTCAGTCAGTCTCTCGGTCAAACAGTCCCAAACATTTATTCTCACACAATGTTTAACAAATGTAACCTGCCGTTTGCACTCTGCTATTAAGTCTTGTTCTTTTTATGAGGAAATTCAGCAGAAACAGGATTTATTTCTTAGTGTCTGTCTTGGTTTGGTGAGGTGTTTTTGTCTTCCTCTCCCGTATGTGTAGACTCTGAGACGATACGTCTGCCATATGAGGAGGGGGAGCTGTTGGAGTACCTGGATGCTGAAGAGCTTCCCCCGATCCTGGTGGATCTCCTAGAGAAGTCCCAGGTGTGTGTGTTGTCTCTGTGTGTGTGTGTGTTGTCTCTCTGTGTGTGTGTGTGTTGTCTCTGTGTGTGTGTGTGTGTGTTGTCTCTGTGTGTGTGTGTTGTCTCTGTGTGTGTGTGATGTCTCTGTGTGTGTGTGT
>JACXGJ010018655.1:0-10020 GCA_016801105.1 Esox niger | reverse complement strand
CTGCTCTCCCAGCCTCCTCTCTGCCTCCATCTGCCCTCCCAGCCTCCATCTGCCCTCCCAGCCTCCTCTCTGCCTCCATCTGCCCTCCCAGCCTCCTCTCTGCCTCCATCTGCCCTCCCAGCCTCCTCTCTGCCTCCATCTGCCCTCCCAGCCTCCTCTCTGCCTCCATCTCCTATCTGTGTTCCCTGTCTTCATCTCCGCTACCTGTCTCCTTGCAGCCTCCTCTCGTAGCCTCCTCTCGTAGCCTCCATCTGCTCTCTCTGTCTCCTCTCTCTGTTTCCATCTGTCTCCTTAGTCTCTGCCTCTGTCATTCTCTAATTCATTCTCTCTCACTTCCTCTCCCACTTCCTCTTTCCCATCCCTCTCTCTTCAATCTCTGTCTTCAGCCATCTCCATATTTGCTGTAGGCTTCTGTTAATGTAACAAGCTGATCAGCAGTGGCCACCAAGTTTGGCCCTGGACACAAGGAAGTAAGACATTTAAAACTGAAACAAGAGCAGTTGGGAGAGTGACGGTGGGGGGTCCTTTAGAGAACCAAAGAATCCATTAAAGACAAAATCTATCTATTATATGAACCCATTATATTGCGCTATAAATACAGCATAATGTACACATGAGGGGATTAGACAGACTAATGCAAGACAAACAGAGCTGATTAGGAGAAATAGAGAACAGAATGGGGGAGAGATTCAGAGCGAGTGATGGATAGACCCAAAAGGAGAGAGGGAGAACCACAGAAAAGGGAGAAAAAAGATAGAGCTTGAATTGTTGAGGCTGAGCTCCAACCTGAGCCAGTGTGGTCCGCTCTGTTCTGCAGACAAAGCAGCTATTGAGAAGACATCCAATACATCCATCTCTCTTCACCTCTCTCGTTCTCTCATTACTGATGTCATTTGCTTATTCAACTTTCATTTCTTCAGATTTATGCCGGGCCGTTTCACACCTCCCTGGACCACTTCCCAAATGGAGCACTGCTCCCGAAGCAGAGCGTCCCGGACAGCTATAGCGCTCTGATAAAATAACTACAGTAGAGCACTATTCATAGTGAGCAGGGTGCAATTTTGGACCCACTTTCTTGTCTCACTTTCGTCCTTCAGTTTCTTCTTGTCCATCTATTTCGCAAATGAAGATTTTAATGTAAAAGTAATTTCCAGTTCCTCATTCAGCAACTGACTGGTCCCTGAACATAAATCCTGTATAATTGCTTTAGAATAGTATTGCCACTTTCCATTCTGATACTGCCCTCGCTCCTGTCAGGTAGGTCGTACATGAAAGCATGTCAGCCTTTTTCATTATGAATCTGGATGATTTGATTGGTTGAATCAGTAATGAGGGCAGAGCATCCACCTAAACTTAAAAGTAAACAAGTGTTTCTTTAAATTATGAGTTTTGTTAAGGTTGGGGCAGTGATTAAGAGTAGGCATTTAGAGAGGGGGTTTAGGGCAGGGATTAAGAGTAGGCATTTAGAGTGGGGGTTTAGGGCAGGGATTAAGAGTAGGCATTTAGAGTGGGGGTTTAGGGCAGGGATTAAGAGTGGGCATTTAGAGTGGGGGTTTAGGGCAGGGATTAAGAGTGGGCATTTAGAGTGGGGGTTTAGGGCAGGGATTAAGAGTAGGCATTTAGAGTGGGGGTTTAGGGTAGGGGATTATGGTAAGGGTTTAGGGTGGAGAAAAGCACTAACCCTAGGCAATGTTTTAGACCTAAGATTCACATTAAACATTGAAACAACTGACAACCTCATTTATGCCTTAGGGACAGACTAGAGCAAGACCTTTCTCCAGAGCAAGAGGTGTTTTAACCATGCCCTCATTGACAGACTCCACCCACTGTTTGTGAGACATCATAACCCACGGTTACCCATTTGCGTGCATTGAAAACATGATCTTTAACTCCCACAAATATTTATTCTCATGATTATCATTATTGACGCGTCTTTACCACATACTTGAGTCTGTGATGAAGCTGGGTTCCAGGGGTTCCCTCTGGCATCCATGATGGCCTGGAGCCACTGCATTCCATCTGACAGCACCTCTATGGCAACAGCCAAAGCGGCGTTTTTTTTATTTGGTACCACAGAAAAGCCACCATCTAGGTATCTGCCTAATTAGAGCTACACCCGACGAGGAAACAACGTTTGGGGATTTTTATCGTTATCTGACCACTTCAAAAAGAGCTGGAAGACCGCAATTTTGAATGTCTGTCTACGCGACCTACTTGAGTTTCCTCCCAAGGATAGGCATGGCTGCGCGCGTTCTAACGGCGGACTCCGGCATTGACTCTAGCATGTGTTGTTGTGTCAGTCGTTGTATTGTGTGAGTAGTGTGAGTGTTGTTTCAGGAAGTGTCATTCATTTTAGTGTGAAAATGGGAGAAAATGGTTATGATCGTTGAAGATTTCTAAGGACGAGAGATGAAGAGGAACAAAGGGGGAAGATTGGCGAGGATGGGAGAATTGGTGTAGATGATAAAGATCACAAAGGTCTCTGGGATCGATGTCAGGGATCTGTTTTAGTTATGTAACCATAAAATATCTAAAACAGATCCCTGTTCCCTGTGTAGTATTTTTTACAGCCTAAATTGTTTATGATGCAAGGAACATAGTAAATTTCCTCGACACAGAGTGCCTTGGGCTTGACACACTTCATTAAATGCCAGGAGCTTCTGTTGAGTGTTGCATTACATGCTATAAGGAAAGAGTGCTGTGTAATTTAATAAAACAATGTGGAATGCGTGAAGCGAATCTACAGCCTGGATATTTTATTGATGTCGTAAATGAGCAGGTCCAAAAAGCAGTAGATGGGGTCATCCAGAGTAGTCCAGCAGTGTGAGGATCCGTGATGCAGGGCAGATGTTCAACTGCAATCCGGGTTCATTCCCTTGGTCCCAGCATTCCAACTATTTACCGGAGACCCTCAAAGGTGGGGCACCATCTGGAATGGTTGGCTGTGAATTACTTGCAACCCTGTGTTCCAGCAACTCCTTATAGTGTCAGCCGCCTGCAAACCCACGCTGGCTTAATAGCTTGACCGGATTTACATCGGACCGACACATGATCTGTGTGATTACAACACTTAGATATTGGGAGAAAGAAAACAAACAATTGGGAGGAAAATAAAGTACTATCACTCTCTCTTTCCCTTTCCACACTCTTTCACTTAATTTCTATTTAAAAGGGTTTTTCGACAAAGGGCGACCATTTTGTTTACTTTGCCAAAGCACCTGGAAAGCAAGAAACATAATATATAACACAAGTAATAACAATTCAGATGTGTCTCTTTGTCTCGTCCCCTCTGTCTCGTCCCCTCTGTCAAATCATCTCTCTCATTCTTTGTCTCATCTTGTCTGTCTCATTCTTTGTATCACCACACTGTCTCATTCTTTGTCTCATCCCCTCTGTCTAATCATCTCTCTCATTCTTTGTCTCATCCTGTCTGTCTCATTCTTTGTCTCACCACACTGTCTCATTCTTTGTCTCGTCCTGTCTGTTCCTCTCAGCTGGAGTTTGTCAACAACGCTGTGTACCAGGATGACCCTGTGTTTGTTCCTGGGAAAAGATGCTTCAGAATATGATTCTGGGACAGAAAGCAAAAAGCAGAACAAGATGAATCATGTTTTCTTTGGTACCAAGCATCACCACACACACACTTACAGTGAAAGAGTCTGTTAACCCTGAGGGAAAGCTTACCACACACACACACACACACACACACACACACACGAAAATAGAAATTGCATGCTCCCTTGCCCTAATCTTAACCCAAAACCTAACCCTAACCTTAACTCTTACCCTAATCTAACCCTGACCGTTACCTCAATGAAGTAACATTTATACCTAAACTTTACCTAGGTGTAATGCCTAACCTTAACACTAAACTTAACCAACAATACCTGGACCTTAAAAGAAATCCTAATTCTAACTATATAATTAATTGTAAATTTGACCCTAAACCTAAACCCTGAGCTAGAAACTGACTTGCCTCTTGGGGACTGGCATTGAGTCCATGTTCTGGTGGTTTTACTATACTCATTGGGACATTTGGTATAGTTAGACCCAAAACACACCCCCAAGGCAGTCATGTGTTCTGGAATGCACTGAGGTCCCAGTTCTCCTGTTCTATGTGGGACAGACCTCTCCAGATTAATGGGTATATTGGACCGTCATCTAGGTGGGGAAAACTGTGCATGGATTTCAAACTGGCCACAAGGGGCATCGCATCGCTAACAGTGCATTCAAAGAGCATTCTCAGTCCTCATCCATATTCTGGTGTGTAACAGACCTAATTCATATACACATTTTGTGCATCAATTGAATGACAAAGCAAAAATATGTTTTTAGAAATATATATTATTTTATTGAATAAAATTACAACTGAAATATTTCATGTACAATTGCCATGACAATCATAACTGAGCTAAAATGCATTGTGTCCATTGAGGTGTCTCTGGAACTTTAACTTGAACATTTGTTTTACACTTTTGAGAGAAGCTCATACCTGTGTATCTAAATCCCATACAGCTTATGTCAGAGCAACAACCAAGCTATGACGTACAAGAAACACTCCCTAGACCTCCAAAATCTGGGGGAACATAGACCTCCAAGATCTGAGGGAAAATAAACCTCCAAGATCTGGGGGAGCATAAACCTCCATGATCTGGGGGAATGCTACAAAATAATACTTTAAGCATAGTAGGCTCAATCATTGTGAAATAGAAGATGTTTGGAAGACTCATGCCAAGACTCATGCTAGTTCTGGATTTCCAGAGATTACAAAGAACCCAAAGGCCTTTTCTCACAGGGATTCAGATTTTTACTGCAGGGATGGGAGAATCTGCCGGAAGGATTACAATCCTGTGTGATCGTTTAAATCACATTCATGTTAAATATCTCATGTAAGTTGCAGTGGATATATTCATGGTAAACTACTGAAGTGCCACAGTGTGGATGTGCAGCATGGGATAATAAACAGATTTCTATCTGTCACATATGAAACAAGTAACAACCAATATACAGTCAGTATCACTCCCCTTTGGAAACAAGCTTAAAAGTACACATATTTGACTACATGTATTTATAAATCTCAATGAATGAGGAAAACATATGCAGGCCTTTAAAAAAATCAACCCAATATTTTGTTGCATCTTGAATTAGTTACCATAGCCTGTCTGGGCCAGAGATATTTATTAACCGCTGGTTGGGCTGAGGACGTGTGTTGGTGGAGCTTGCTGTTGGATTGAGGGGTGAATGAATGCACTACTAGCAAGTCAATTACAGCATGCGCACGTGTCCTTGACGTGCACGTGGCTCCAAACATGTGCAAAGACTCTGGCATGATTTCAGTTTGAATCAATATTAACAATCTTAAGAATAACACTGGGAACGCAAAGCTAGATTGGGAAAACGATAATTAACTAAATGAGATGAGTACATTCTATTTAACGTACAAGGTGTCCACGAAGACTTCACAGTCGTTTATCCTCCACTACCTCCCTGGCCTGAAGACTGAGGAAATATATTATCTGAGACAGAAATTGAATTATTACATTGCGACCACACAGAGGGCTGGATTTGTCGCCATACAGTATGCTTCAGAAAGTGACCTTACGCAATTACCGGCAACTTCGCCACTTTGCAAGCGCAACTGTTTACGATGAATAGCCAACTAACATATTCGTTAGAATTCTATGCATTGTCAACTTGCTGCAAAGGGATCTGATTAAAATAATTACATAAACTCTGTTACATTAGTCAAGCGTCATATATTGGCAGATAGCTATAGAATAGGATGTGCCAAACTTGACAAACTGTTTTGCTGGTCTGATCCGCTCGACCATCCCTTCTATGCTCGTGCCCCACTGCCCTGCGGCAAACTCCGTTCCAAATATTGCACGCAGCTGCCACAAGGACCAAGCGATGGAACTTGGCAAAGATTCCTAACATTGTGATGATATAACATGCATTTCCAGTGCTTAAATTGTGATTTATTGTCTTGCAGTTGTGTCAGAACAAAAAATGCCAATGGGTGTTTAGGAGTAATGCATCCTGCTCAGCAAAGAACACAGAATGTTTTAGCCAATCTGGAGGGAAACTGATTTTGTCGAATTTCCACAATACCCTACCTAGAGTATCTAGGACATGAAGACATTTTTTAACTATAACAGAGTGAGAAAATGTTGACCTTGCAGACAATGTTTTCTCCAACATTGTCTTGTTGGTAACAGGAGAACAAATGTGCGCTTCTTAATATCACAGAGTGCAAATTCAAAGTGTTTTCAACTAACGTTCAAACAGTGCACTCTTTAATATACACTTTGTTTCCGGTAGGAAATCCAGAAGAATTGAAGAACCAGAACAATCTCTCTTCTGTGGAAAATATAATTGTAAAGGGTTTGGGGAACAATTTAGCTAAAACAACCAGGACAGGTGGTAAAATAAGTCTTGCAACAAGATGGTGTCTCTTGTTGTTTATATAACGTATCAAAAGGACTAAAATGAGTCCCACAGTAACAAATCTTTAAGCCTGCTGAGCCCACTGGGAGTTTCTGCAAGGATATACCATATCTCCAAACAGACATGCAGTATTTCTGTTAAATGTACAGTATTCCAAATACATATTTGAGTGTTTCCATATTTGAGTGTGTACATATTTAACTACTTCTGAGTGTCATCTGTATTTCACAGGCCTGAACTTCAGTACAATGTCTAAACATGTTATGAACATTAAAGAGCAGAATCTTTCAATTAAAAGGTATTTTTTACAAATATTTTTTAACTGTACTAATAGACATTTTGTCTTGTTCAGTTGTAGTGGCTCAATAAAATAATGACAGATTTCCGTAATAGAATTACAGTTCTAAACAACCCCAAAAATAGTTTGCATCTGCGAAAGCAACAACCATGAAATTCATTAAAATTGGAGAAAAGAGACACGCCTCCACGAACTGTTTGACCTGTTTGGTGTTGCCATGTGCCAGAATGAACTCCACCTCACTGCCAAGTCCCTTCAGGATTCAGACTGCTTTCTCAGTGCCTGGTTGCCAACATCAATATCATGCTCTGCTAAGTTTGTCTGTGTTGGCACATTTGAAAATATCTTCTGAAAATCAGAAATGTCCCCTTTTTCCCCTGGAGATGAGTGGGCCAAAAGGCCATCAATGTAACATAGGCAATGAGCATATCAGGTTTTTCTCGCTTGGAAAACCAATAAACATGAGTGCAGTGGTCACAGGTAGAGTATCTCTACCAGCTTCCATTGACTTCTCAGTCCAATAACAGCATGAAAAGTGAGGCATATACAGGTGATGGTCACAATTGGAATATCATCAGAAAGTTTATTTATTTCAGTAATTCCATTCATAAAGTGAAACTTGCATAATGTATACAGTCATTCCACACAGACAGATATATTTCAAGTGTTCATTCCCTTTAATTTTGATGATTACAACTGACAACTAATGAAAACCGCAAAATCAGTATCTCAGAAAATTTGAATATTACCTAAGACCAATACAAAAAAATGATTTTTAGAAGTGTTGGCCAACTGAAAAGTATGAACATGAAAAGTATGAGCATGTACAGCACTCAATACTTAGTTGGGGCCCTTTTGCCTGAATTACTGCAGCAATGCGGCGTGGCATGGAGTCGATCAGTCTGTGGCACTGCTCAGGTGTTATGATAGCCCAGGTTGCTCTGATAGTGGCCTTCAGCTCTTCTGCATTGTTGGGACTGGCATATCGCATCTTCTTCTTCAAAATACCCAATAGATTTTCTATAGGGTTAAGGTCAGGCGAGTTTGCTGGAAAATTAAGAATAGGGATACCATGGTCCTTAAACCAGGTACTGGTAGCTTTGGCACTGTGTGCAGGTGCCAAATGAAATCTGCATCTCCATAAAGTTGGTCAGCAGCAGGAAGTATGAAGTGCTCTAAAACTTCCTGGTGGACGGCTGCGTTGACCATGGACCTCAGAAAACACAGTGGACCAACACCAGCAGATGAAATGGCACCCCAAACCATCACTGACTGTGGAAACTTTACACTGGACTTCAAGCAACGTGGATTCTGTGCCTCTCCTCTCTTCCTCCAGACTCTGGGACCTTGATTTCCAAAGGAAATGCAAAATTTACTTTCATCAGAGAACATAACTTTGGACCACTCAGCAGCAGTCCAGTCCTTTTTGTCTTTAGCCCAGGTGAGATGCTGTGTCATGTTCAAGAGTGGCTTGACACAAGGAATGCGACAGCTGAAACCCATGTCTTGCATACATCTGTGCGTGGTGGTTCTTGAAGCACTTACTCCAGCTGCAGTCCACTCTTCGTGAATCTCCCCCACATTTTTGAATGGGTTTTGTTTCACAATCATGTGGCAGGGTGCGGTTATCCCGATTGCTTGTACACTTTTTTCTACCACATCTTTCCCTTCCCTTCGCCTCTCTATTAATGTGCTTGGACACAGAGCTCTGTGAACAGCCAGCCTCTTTAGCAATGACATTTTGTGTCTTGCCCTCCTTGTGCAAGGTGTCAATGGTAGTCTTTTGGACAGCTGTCAAGTCAGCAGTCTTCCCCATGATTGTGTAGCCTACAGAACTAGACTGAGAGACCATTTAAAGGCCTTTGCAGGTGTTTTGAGTTAATTAGCTGATTACAGTGTGGCACCTGGTGTCTTCAAAATTGAACCTTTTCACCATATTCAAATTTTCTGAGATACTGATTTTAAATTATTTGTCAGATATAATCATCAAAATTAAAAGGACTGAACACTTGAAATATATCAGTCTGTGTGGAATGACTGTATACATTATACAAGTATCACTTTTTGAATGGAGTTACTGAAATAAATCAACTTTTTGATGATATTCTAATTATATGACCAGCACCTGTATAATCTGACCAATAAAACCGGTTCTTAGCTTCCTCAGAACAGAGATCATAATTAAGTTGAGGTCAAAGTTTAATGCTTGTAAGCTCCCATCAAAGAAAGATGTTTTTAAGAAAGAAATGTTCGATCATCTGAAATGGTTTGAAGTCAAAAGTCCTAAAGAATCTGTCGATAGAGAGCACATAAAATCAGGGCTCACAATTGGGCAAAACCTTTTTTGTCGTTCTTTGTTCCTTCTCCATGTTGACTGTTGCAAACTCTCAGCATGATTCATCTGTATCAAAGCTCACTCGCATTCATCACAGCATGCGCAGACCCCTCTAACAGGATACCCAACACTGACTGAACCCAACACTCCCCGAACCAACGGTGCTGTAAACATTCAGCCCCTTCATTCCCATCCAACTACAGTGCAGCTCCTCTGGCTTCAGTGGGCTTCAAGGTCGGATGGAATCTCTGAAGAGCACCTTGAGACTCTTGGTGACTTGCATGCACCAGAGGCAAAATGGGTAACACCAAATGGCTGGAGCACATTTTCACAAGAACGTTGCCTTGAATCTCAAATCTGGGTCAGATTGTAAAACCTGTGGTAGTCAGAAAATGGAAAATAACTTCAGAAGGGCCTTGACGACGCTCTGAGCTATGGTGTCTTAGTGAAATGGCCTGAGGGGCAGCGTATCTACATTGGAGTGGATCTATGTTGAAGTCGAACATATTTTTCTGAGGGAACATAAACCAACGGTATGTGAGCACGTTTTTAGAGTGCTTACACTTTGAAAGAGATCAAAGACCCGATGTCCAATCACTTTGTGATCGGTCCACTTTCAAAGAGTTCTACTTACAAAAAAGTTTATTATTTTACCTAGAAAAGTCTATAAATACTTCAGAGGACATTTCATGTCTGCAAGAGAGCTGCCATCTAGGAGGGCTACCACCTGAGAGAGCTGCCATCTGGGAGGGCTACCACCTGAGAGAGCTGCCATCTGGGAGGGCTACCACCTGAGAGAGCTGCCATCTGGGAGGGCTACCACCTGAGAGAGCTGCCATCTGGGAGGGCTACCACCTGAGAGAGCTGCCATCTGGGAGGGCTACCACCTGAGAGAGCTGCCATCTGGGAGGGCTACCACCTGAGAGAGCTGCCATCTGGG
>JACXGJ010018654.1:0-10024 GCA_016801105.1 Esox niger | reverse complement strand
AGGAGAGAGGAAGAGGGAGGGAGAGGGAGGGAGAGGGAGGGAGAGGGAGGAAGAAGGAGTAGGAGAGAGGAAGAGGGAGGGAGAGGGAGGGAGATAAGTGCGGTAGGGTTAGAGGGGTAGGAGAACTGGTGTTAAAACAGACAGATGAAGACCGAAACTCTGCTCTGTTTTGTTATGCATAAAAAATATATATGATATTGTAATGAAAATAATGTTCTCTTGTACATTGTGTGTAAATGTGGTCAACAACACAAGAAAATTATAGCAGGTGTAGCTCATTGAAAATAGTTAGGGACATCAATCTAGCTGTTGTATGAACAGACAGACTTCTATACTGGTCTTACTCTCTGTTTTTTAGCTTCCCAACATCGCTCCTCATCCTGTCCAGCCATACACATGAATTCAACTGACCTTTCCATAATTAAGTTTATCCAATGAGATTAGATCTGACCTGCAGTGGTTGGGACATTACACAGTGTCTTTCGCTGTTCTATACACACTGGGCGTGGCCATACATGCTCACACACACACAGACACACATACACACACACACACACACACACACACACAGAGCACAGAGCAGGACTGCAGGGGGAGCTGGGCATGTACATTCTTTTCTCTTTTTTTTCATCTTTTATTTTGCCTCGTCGCGTTTGTCTGCTCCCATCTTCCTGACATCTTCCTCTACCTCCCCCTCACAGCTCCCTCAGCCTGGGGACTGATTCAATCAGGGTTAGCCAACTCCTCTACCAGCCAGCCAGCACCACTACAAACACACAAACACACAGCATGGAAGTACATGGACATTCACAAACAGACGCTGTCATATTGGGTCACGCAGAGCCTTTCACTCTGGCCCCTCCCAGCAGGATGTGGTTGTGCCACAGTACCCATGCTGGCAAACAGGAACACCATCTACAGAAAACACCACACAACACAAGTGTCTGTCTGTCTGGGTTTTTGTGTGTGAAAGCATAATGTTTCCATGCGTTCCTGCATGTCTCTGTGTCATCCTACTTCTGTCTATCTGTTTGTGTGTGTGTGTGTGTGTGTGTGTGTGTGTGTGTGTGTGTGTAGAGGGCGGAAGAGAGAGAGCAGTCTCAAAAGGGACAGCAGGGTGTCTGTATTCAGTTTCTGTTTGCAGTGTATATGAGTGTGTGTGTGTATGTGTGTGTGTGTGTGCGGGTGTGCGTGCGCGCGCTTGTGTGTGTGTATCTGTGTGAATGAGTGAGAGAGAGAGCGACAAAGAAAGCCGGGCATATGTGAGGAGTGTGTGTTTGCAGTGCTTGTGAGGAGTGTCTACGTCCGTGTGTGTGTGTGTGTGTGTGTGTGTGTGTCAACAGTGTGTCTATATAGTGTGAGCGAGACATCCTGATGATAAGCGCCTCCCAGGCTGATTAAAGGTAGTCCCTTTCCTTCTAATGAACACGGGAGATCCATCAGACTGGTATAGCAGCAGCCACCCTCCTATCGGAGCAGCTGAAGTGCCTGTGATCTCCTAGAATTCAGCTGATATTGATTGACTTGGCAGCATATTAAGTGGCAAGGTATTGCACACGGGAGAAAGAATAACACCCACAATTTGTCTTTCGAAGTCATTTACATACCTAAATAGCCCTAGACGTGTTTGCGTCTGGGGAAATTGTACCAATCTGACTGGAGTTTCTGGGTCAGTTGTAATATCTGCGTTCAAAAAATGGCTGGAGGAGTGTGACAAAACATGTTTGTTTTCAGACACATTCAGTAAGTCACATGTGGTAAGCAGCATTTGGCAGTAACATTAATATTAGCCTCCAGTGTCACAACTTCATGAAGTCAGATACTGGAAACCTTGGAGTTCACAGCTGAGATTTACGAACGTCTGAGGTACGAGGCTTTAATGTCCGATGTACAAGGTGTCATTCGAATAATAGTGGATGAGCAGCTGTCCGCTGGTTCTGTCGGTCACTGAACGGAAGGGATTGTTAGAATAAAAGATGATCTGGCCAAGTTTGCTAGAGACAGTTTGCAGGTACAAAGGAAAGCTCCAATAAGGCAGCAGCACTTGTCTCTGCGCTTTGATCGTTTTGGGATGTTTGAAAACCTGCCTAATGTAGACACAAACATTGAAAAGTTACCAGATTTGAACTTACCATCCAATCTATCTCAGCTAGGAAAACAGACAGAGGCCTGTAGATTTGCCCAATTTTGATGCCTACATCTTGCCAAAAAGTGGGAATTTTTTTTATTGGAACCCTTTAAATACATCCAACTCACTAGCTTGTACTCTCTATAGTGAATTGGGTCTTGCCTCGCTGCTCATTATTGTGGCTAATTTATTTCTTTGTCGTGTTTATAACATCAGACAGCTTTTGATTATGCAATTTATAATTGGCTAAATGAACTCATGCATTCAGTTTGTCACAGTCTGGGGAAGTGAACCCAGCGTGGTAAAGCAGCATGAAGAAGCAACAAGAAGAAGCAGCATAAAGGGCCAAGGCCTTTTGGTGATAGACTTCTGGTGATCCACAACACTGCCCAATTGAAGCAAAGTCACCTCTGGGGGAGGAGGGCCACAAATGATAATCTCCTAGTGTTCCTCCACATGCCAATAAGCCTGGCCTCTTCCCTGTACTCCTTGATCTGCCAGACTTTGTCCTGGCTGGAGCGTATTCTGCCGACGCTCGGACACTGGATGAAAATCGCAATTAACTCTGTTGTCAGTGGGTCATCTCTGTGACTGGGAGGGACTGGGGGGGACGCCAGAGCAGAGCTGGGAACTGGGCCAGTCTGGTTTAACCCTTCTGCCACTGGTCGGTATGCTAGAACCCAGCTTTACCTCCAGTACCGAGGAACTGACCGGAGCAGCTTCCTGAAATTGGGCTTTGGTCTCAAAGGAGGGGCCCCTAAAACCACTAAAAGAATTTCCCTGAGCGTGATCCAGTGTGAGTCGGGCCGAGACATGCTGATTTTCTCCAGTTGTAATTTTGCGATGAGGTGTTTAGCGATGTGGTGGGAGTCCATATGGCATGACGCAGACCCGTGTGCTGTGGAGAGAGTCGGATGGGAGCACAGGGAGCGGCCGTTAGCTGGCCACCGTCGGAACACAGCGAGCAGACAGACGTGGTCTGGGTGTGCAGGTCACCTTGACAATGCAATGACATGCCTGATCAAAGGCTGTCTAGGCTGCCTCTCTGGAACGGCCGCTCTGGAACGGCCTCTCTGGAATGGCCTCTGTCCTCTTTTTCTCTGTTATTCTCCCTCCTCCCTCTTTCTACCCTCTCTCACCTCTCTCTCTCTATTCCTCTTGTCTCTCTCCATCCTCCCTCCTCTCTCACTTTCTCCACTCTTGCTTCTCTCTCATTTTCATGTCTCTCTCCTATCTCTCCTCTCTCTTTATCCCCGCTCTTTCACCTCTCTTTCCCATGTCTCACCTTTCTCCCTCCTCTCTCTTCCTCCCGTCTCTTGCCTTTCTCACTCATGTCTCCTTTCTCTGTCCCTGGCCCAGCTGTGTCCGTCACGCTGACCTTCCCATCCCCCATGTAGTCTGCTCTGTTCTGAGGAGTTTGTGATGAACAATAAGCGGTGAACTGGCCCTCCAGTGCTCCTTTAGTGTTCCCTTCATCCCTTCGTCCTGCTTTTCATCTTGGCATTCTGTTTCTTCTGGCCGTCTGTGGCTGATGAGACATCTGAGCGCCTGCCCTTTTGTCTCGCCTGATGATGAGGCTGTGAGCGTGGAGAGGCGCAGCGCGGGCCGGGTCAGCCTCTGATGGAGGACCGCGTAGCAAACAGGCCTTTATTGGTGGAAGGAGAGCCATTCGTCTTGGGGCGTCCGGGATGAGAAAGTGCGGCAAGAGACAATCACATCACTGTCAATCATCACGGAGCTTTGAGAGAGAATGAGAAAGAGGGGGACAGGAGAAATTTGGAGACAGGAGAGAGAGAGAGCGAGAGACAGGAATGAAAGTGAGAGGGGACAGATTGAAATACAGGAGAGAGTCGCAGCCCTTTCGCCTCTCCTTCCGCTTTTGCAGAGAGATTCACTGGAGGGGGCACTGCCTGTCTCCCTGCCTGTCTGTCGGGTAGCCTGCCTAGCGCCATGTCTTGCTTTCTCTCTCTCACTGTCCGTCTTTCTGTCTGTTTGCCTGTCTTCAGTTTGTCTGTTTGCTTGTCTGTCTGTTTTCCTTATCTGTGTGCATGTCTGACTACCTGTCTGTCCTCCTCACCTGTCTGTGTGTGTGTGTGTGTGTGTGTGTGTATGTGTCTGTCCCAGGCAGGCCTCACACTGGGCCTGTTTACAGCAACCATCTCATCCAGCCCCAGGCTGAGTCTCTACCACATCGACACCACAACACGACACCAGCGCTGCTCATAGCCTCACAACATTAGTCCTCTCAACCTCTATGCACAACAATACCATTTTGACTGCAAATGGGGCATAAAGAACTCCTAGCAGCGTAGTGTTTAGGAAAATAGTTATTTTTACTCCCTTTTCGCAGAGCGGGCTATCGCCTGTCAAGGCTATTTTATTAGCAGCTTTAAAATGAACCTCCAGCATTTTCTCTCATCTCCCTGAAAAAGCCTGAAAGCCCACAGCATGGCATCAGATGGGTTTGTCAGCGCTAATGTTAAATGTCTCTCCCCATGGAGGGCACTCATTGCTCTTTATTAGGGATCATTGCACTGGCCAAGCATCAGTGTTAGCATTGAAATGGTAGAAATTAATTCCAGAGATCGGGTAAAAAGGTGAACATAATAATAAAACTGCATGTCTGTTCTTTTTCTATAACCAGTAATATATTTTTTTACGGGTAGAAGAAAATATTCTGTGCATCTGAGATGTGGATTGTCTTTAGTGGTATGGTCAGGCTGGCTCATTTTAAAACCAGTGTCCTCGACATGGCAGATCGCTGGTCATCAGGCCCCGCAGCACAGCACGGTCGGTCACTCCTCTGGCCCTGTGCTTTGTTACCAGCCAACTCTGACCCTGTCCTGCCACCACCAAACAGATACTTCATTGCTGCGGACAACTTCTGTTTGAATACATTATGTCAACAAGGAAGAAAGGAGGGAGGGAGAGGCGGGGCCAACCGGGCGAAGGATTTGAGTATATATTAACACCACCCAGAAAGAAAGATAGATGGAGGAAAGAGACCGAATAAAGGGACAGAGAAAGGAGACAGAGGAACGAGAGATAAGAGACAGAAGAAAGAGATGGAGGAAAGAGATAGAGGAATAGGAAATTGAGATGAGAGACAGGAAATACACAGAGATAAGAAACAAAAGGAAGAGACAGATAAAAGACAGAGGCAATACACAGAGATAAGAGATCGAGGAAAGAGATAAGAAACAGTGATGAGGAAAGAGATAAGAAATAGAGATAAGAGAAAAAAGGAAGAGACAGAGAAAAGACAGAAGAAATACACAGAGATACGAGGCAGATGAAAGAGATAGAAAGAAGAGACTGAGGAAATTCACAGAGGTAAGAGACAGCGGAAATACACAGGGATATGAGACAGGAATTACACAGAGATAAGAAACAGAGGAAAGAGATAGAAGAATAAGAAATAGAGATAAAAGAAAGTAGAAAAAGAAGGAGGGAAGAGATAGAGGAATAAGAAATAGAGATAAGAGACCGTGGGAAATACACAGAGATAAGAAGCAGAGGAAATACACAGAGATAATAGGCAGAGGAAATACACAAAGATAAGAAGCAGAGGAAATACACAGAGATAAGAAGCAGAGGAAATACACAGAGATAAGAAGCAGAGGAAATACACAGAGATAATAGGCAGAGGAAATACACAAAGATAAGAAGCAGAGGAAATACACAAAGATAAGAAGCAGAGGAAATACACAGAGATAAGAAGCAGAGGAAATACACAGAGATAAGAAGCAGAGGAAATACACAGAGATAAGAGACATGGAAATGGGCTGGCAGAGCTGATGAAGAGAAAGTAGTGGGAGGGAAAGTGATACACCATTGTACAGACAGGAACCCTGTTAGATTACTATGGCTTTACTGTTTTCCTGTAGAATGTGTGTTTGAACAAGAGGGAGGGAGAGGGGGCTTGGGGGGGCTAGACACATGGCTTCTTCATTGACAAGCCTGAGAGAGAGGGGGAAGCTGAGACAGAACACTGTAGATAGCATAGAGTTCAGACACTGCAGACAGACAGGTATTCAGATAGATAGATTGACAGGCAGACAGGCAGGACGACAGACAGTCAGGCAGACAGAAAGGCAGGTAGACAGATGGACAGACTGACAGGCAGACATGCAGGCAGACAAGCAGACAGATAGACGGCTCAGAACCACAAAAGGACCTTTTATCCCCTCCCTCCTCTATTGCTTGAAAACGTGCCTGGAAGATGTAATCCTTGCCAGGCCTCTCTGTATTTAGACCAGAGGAAAGCAATGGAAGCTTTAAGAAAGGACCTTGTGAATGTAAGCTGTGTATACACTAGGATAATCCTGGTGTAGTGACGGATAGAGCATTGCTACATTAAACTACGTCCATTTCCCCCAAAAAATAATCTCACCAGATCGTGACATTCTGTTTGTTGGTGCCTCTGTCTCCCCTATGGCAGATCCTCTTCAGCCTAGGTAGTACAAGCAGGAACGAAAAAACAAAGACAGAGATACAGAGATGCAGATAGAAGGAGGAAACCAGAGGTACAGGGAGACAGAGAGGAGAGAGAGAAGAGGAGTCAATGAGGCTGCTCATGGTCTGGGATCATAATCACTGCTTTGCACCTCAGAACTGCCTGCCTCCGTACCTCCCTGCCTCTGCCTCCCTGCCTCCCTGCCTCCCTGCCTCCCTGCCTCGGGCTGCGAAGGGAAGGATTAAATCTGTTTTATATCCGCAGTCTTTTTTTAGGTTACAAAGAGCACGTCCCTTTTTTTCCGTCTGCAGCGAGACAAAGATCTTAATCAGCGCTGACCATAATCTTCCAGAGTGGGACCACGCTGTTCTTCAACATACAAAGAGCGAGCTGATGGAAAGGGTATGGATACGATGCTTCACCAGGCCTGAGTGGGAGGTCATTGTTCCCTGAGGGAAGGGGTGGGGTGCATCTGCCTCAGGGTCTTGCTCAAGTGCAGAAAATGGTCTCAGATGGAAGCCTCAGAGAGCTCTGAGGGAAGGAAAAGTTTGGCTAAGGCAATGCGCCTCTCCACCAGGGAGAGCCGTTGGTGGAGACAAAAACCTGTTTCTTCTTTACCGTCTTCTGTGAAAGTGCATGAGTCTGCAGGACTGAGATGATCAGTGTAAATGAGCCTTTTTTCTATCGTTCACATCCACATTCTCATCGTTTCATTTTCATATCTCTGGCTGTTACCCTCTCCTTTGCCGCTCTCTGTTCATCTATTTTCTTTCTCAATATTAACTCTGTCTATCTGGTTCCTTCTCGCTGGCTGTCTTTGCAGATAAATGCTCCATACACAAGCCGATGCACACACGCACACACACACACACACACACACACACACAAACACACACACAGACAAGAGGCCCCATGAGTCACACGGCATTGAGAAAATACGCCCACCGAAATCCATAAAAATGTCACTAGTGTAGAATATTCAGAATCTATTTGTTTGACTTTAAATATACGAGAGGCCGCTGCCACTGCAAGCCAGGCAGAGACTGACACGTCAAATGTATCTCAGATTGGGGGCAGTCATTTGAAAACGGCAATGGCGTCTGCTATTGAAATGTGACATTCCGCAGAAGGGGTCTGAACAACACGCCACGCCGATGGTTTGAACAACACGCCACGGCGACAGTTTGAACAACACGCTCTGTAGCGAGGGTTTGAACAACACGCCACGATGACGGTTTGAACAACACGCCACGGCGACGGTTTGAACAACACGCCACAGTGAGAATTAGAACAATACACTCTGTAGCGAGGGTTTGAACAATACACCACAGCGGGGGGTTTGAACATCACGCCGAGGAGACAAACCCATCCTGAGAACTTTGTGTGATCCTTATCACTGTAGAAATCTCCAGACTTAACAGCAGCATCGCTGCTTGGTTTCACCAGACTAGCGCTCCGCGCTGAAAGCCAGCAGCGGCAGGCCCATGGATTATTCATTCCGGTTGTGTGTTTGTGGAACAGGTTTTGAAAGCTGATATTGGGTTTGATTAAGCGTTTCAAGTGCGTCACGTGTCTGTGATCAGAAATCCATTCGGGCGAGGGAAGAGAGATGTATCCTCAGAGTGTGCGTGCAGGGTGTTCGTGCGTTTGTTGTGACACGTCATTGGTAGATCTGGAGGAATGGCCTTTTCACAGAGAGGTTTTTTTCTGTTCAAACCTGTTTCATTGCGTGCTCCAGACTGTCTTAAGTAATGTTTTCAGGGGAATTGGATATGTTCTTTTATGGAGTGATAGGCGTAGTTTTATTCTGCTTCATATGTTTTATATTTCAAAATGTGCTGACTAGCCTCCATTAAGTTGAATGTTTTTTTACCATGTTCCACTGAGTAGTTTGGTGTTAGACAGAACCTTATCTCTAATGACGGCTGTCTGTAAATACATTTGGAAAAGGGGCAAGACAAAATGTTGTTGAAGTAGTAGAAAAGGCAGCTCTCTCCTACATTGTCCATAGTACCTACTACCCTCGTTCCTGCTCACATATTCTCCCTCCATTTGCAGAGGTCTGTATTTATTCCTTGAGGGCAAAAAGGATGAACGAGGAAGTTGATTAAGGGAATGAAAATATATTCCTCTGAGCTGAGGCTCAGTGTGTTTCAATGTTTCACACTCCGATTTCTAAACCTTGATGGCTACCCAGTTAGTTACAGATCAGTGGAGCAATGCTGGAATAGAATGTTTATCCACCTATTCCATTCTTTTTAAAATAGTTAACCTGTCTCTCTGGAGCCAAGAGCCTGTGTTTGTGTCTTCACACACAAGCACAGAAAATCACTTAGCCTCCCAAAATCTAAATAGCCTGTCTGCCTGATGTTACTGTACTGTGTGCAAAAAGAGAGGGCTGTACTGGCCCATGTATGGAAAACAAAACTCAGGCGGTTGGTTTGATTGTATGTACCTGGCATTTATCAATTTGTCAGAATGAAAGCTAACGACTTTTCCCATCGACCCAGACCTGTTTCCTGCCATTGATTTCAATCTAGCAAGAAATTCTTTTTTAAATGTTTTGAATGTACCGTTCAGCCCTGTGAGGAGCTAAGATGTGGCTGTTGTAGTGTAGAACCTGACATTACATGGTCAACTGCTCCAGACACTGGAGTTCTCAAGTGGCAGCAAGACACATCTGTCTTCCAGCTCACCTCAGACCTCACCATCAAATTTAAGTAGCTATCTACTGTTCTCCTGGTTTCTCTTTCTCAACTTTCCACTTTCGTTCTTCTCTTTTAAACTCACATTTTTAGGAGAGAACTTTCTAAAAACAAACCATACTCTACTCACCCCCACCAGGCTTCATTTGACATATTATCTCGTGACCCCTGTACCCTTTGGAAAATAGTATAAAAAAGGTATCTTCATTTCAAACGTAAAATCTTATATAGTGATGAAGAGTGATTTTGTCAAAGCGCAGTCTGAATGTACAGAGAACAAACAAAATGGTTGATCCTGTTTTGTTAATGCAGATGTAGATTAGTGGCCTGTCTCTTCCTCTCCTCTTCTGTCTTTTCTTCTCTTCATCTCTTGTGTTCTCCTCTCCTCTCGTTTTGTCTCCTAGACTTCTCTTCTCTCTTCTCCTCTCTTCTTCTCCTCTGCTCTCCCCTTCCTCTCTTGTCGATAAACTACATATTGCATTCTGTTTCAAGTGTTACAAATCTCTTGTAATAATAGAATAAAAGATGTATTATTCATTGTGTATGAGATGATGGGAAAATGAAATATGGATACAGTGTGTGTGTGTGTGTGTGTGTGTGTGTGCTGTTTCAAAGCCCTGGTGTCTGTTGACAGGGAACAGGACGTGGCACCTCATCTCGCGTGTCTTAGAGGAGTATGTGTGCTTGTGTGTGTGTCTGTCTGTGTGTGTGTGTGTGTGTGTGTGTGTGTGTGTG
>JACXGJ010018653.1:0-10025 GCA_016801105.1 Esox niger | reverse complement strand
TCCTCCTCTCTATCTCCTCCTCTCTATCTCCTCCTCTATCTCTCTATCTCCTCCTCTCTATCTCCTCCTCTATCTCTCTATCTCCTCCTCTATCTCTCTATCTCCTCCTCTATCTCTCCCTCTATCTCCTCCTCTATCTCCTCCTCTCTATCTCCTCCTCTCTATCTCCTCGTCTCTATCTCCTCCTCTATCTCTCTATCTCCTCCTCTATCTCTCCCTCTCTCTCTCCTCCTCTATCTCTCCCTTTCTATATCTCCCTCTCTATCTCTCTTTCTCTATATCTCCCCCTCTATCGGCTGATTGAATATCAAAGTGTGTTACCATTTTTAAAGGTCATTTAGTTACTTCAGGAATAAGGCACAATGTGTTGTGGTATATAGTCAATATTCCACAGCAAAGAGCTGTTCTTGGGGCACGACACATTGTGTGGCATATTGGTCGTTTACTACGTGTCCCAAAAATACCCAATGTCTAGCCTTTCGGCCAATCAGCATTCAGGATTCAAACCACCCGGTTTGTAGTTAACCAATCCAAAACACATGGAGTTTATGGTACACACAACCCAACAGTGTCTGGATAACTGCCATGCGCCAGGAGAAGGTAGAGAAAGACGAGAACTCTGGTACATCATCACCTCCGTGTGTGAATGAATGTTTACTGGTTGTTTTCTATATATTGTGTGTGTGTGACTGAGTGTGAGAGTCCCAGTGCATGTTGGTGTGTCTATGTGTGTTTGGAGTGGGAAGTGCTGCAACTGGGGCTGGACTCGGTCTGAGAAGAAGCTAAAGCCCACTCCCTCACACACACTCATTCACACACAGCCCTGCCTATGAGTTTCAATCAATAGCCAGTCCCCGCGGCCGCCACGAGCAAGCTGTTTGAAAAGTCAGAGTAGCATGAAATGGCCATTATTAAATTACTGGGACGGACACATTTAGAAGGCTATCGCATTAAGAGAGCAAGCTCACCAATTAGGGAATCAGACCATTAATAGCTGGGGAAAAGGCTGGCATCTGATCACTAATTAGATGAAGCTGGAGAGGATATCCATCCAGGCAATGGTGGGCATGGACATGAGGTACAACAAGTTAGTGGTGAAATGAGAGCTGAGTCTGGGCGGATTTCATGTGTTGGTCAGAGACATGTTCCAGAGCTTCCTGATCGCTGCCCTGCCGTGCCTCTAAAGGGAGGAACCACTTCAGCTTCGCTCAGGGTGGGGAAAACGGCCACAAGCAGCCGGCTGATAGGAGATTGAAAAGGCTGAGTGGTATTGCATCTCATTGCTATTCAACAGGCTGAGTATTAACGGTTCCTCTCAGTTCAGCGACCTGCCAGGCTACGGACTCAATCGCTTGAATTGATTTCCACAAGGGGAGAACTTTATTTCACGCATGTCTTTCTTTGTCTGTATGAGTATCCGTGTGCTCTGGGAGAGATCAACAAAAGAGATGTACTTATATGAATGCATTGATCCTGCATGTGTTTCCTCTATTATGTGAATTCTACAAAACTTACTTGGCACAACTTGAGCTTTTTGAGCCTCCAGCATATTGTTGGTGCGTTTGTGAGCTAGCTTGTTGTTGATATGAATTATTTACCCCTCAGGAGAAGGCTAAAATGCGGGGGTTTGCTTTGAAAGGAGCGCCTTGTTTGCTCCGAATTTTACAGCTGGTCAGGCAGAAGCACAGCTGCTGACCCCAGGGTCAGTCGGACAGCTGGGAATTGCCATTTTCCCATTTTCCTTTTCTATTTCCATGTACTTCTGCAGCATCGGAGAACACGCCTTGCAAAAGGTTACAAAGTACCGACACTGTGGGGATGAGTAGACAATTATTTCTGAGGACTTGGTGCTTTATAACCACCTCAGCAGCAGGTTCCACATCCCAAACCTCCTGGTCTTTCTTAATGCCGACAGGCTTGGTGTGCCTTGGGTTGTATTGATTTTGTTCATTCCTATTCGATTGGGGCCCCAATTCACCTACACGGAAACACAGAGACACAGCGTAACCGCACATTCGCTGCTTAACCCATGACCTTTTGGTACAGGAACTACATGGCCCCTCAGCCAGAAATGCTGAACTGCGGAATTTACTTTGCCACAGGGCAACTGAGTGGGAGCATGAAAAGTAGTTGCTCCTTGGGAAAAGATTTCAGAAGTTTTGAAGCTACTGCATGTACATGTTAAATGTTTGACGCCTGTAAATCAGCAGGCAATGCTTCACTGAGACAAAGCACACCAGGCAAAAAGCAAAAACATACAGGGAGCAACACAAGTGTTTGGAAGGTAACAAATGTTGTTCTGTTTACATATATCATGTCTGGAGAAACAGGATGGTTTTAAAAATACCTAGAAGATCCTGCAGAATTCTGAGTTAAGGTCTTGTGGCCAGGTGAGACTAATATAAACATGTACCACATCGATGGCTAAAGAAAAGTGTGAAGCTATAACGGATCTCACATACCACATCGTCTCCGAAATGTGATGATGGGGTGTTCTGACAAAGCTGCTGACAGCAGCAGTTGGATAAATTTGTTTAGAAATAAGAGACACGGTCGATTCTTGAGTGGCCAAGTGGGTGACCCAACCTGATGCACCCAACTGAGCATGCCTTTCAAATCATGACACTGATGGCCGAAAGTCAGCCTAGCAGAGCATCGCCAGGAAAGATACCCCAAGACTGGTGATGTCAGTTCTACTTCACGAATAAAACCTAAGGATCTAAGGAAGGCCTTTTAAAAATGTTCCCTGTCTCCTGCCGTTTTAAACTCAGGTTTTGTCCCACACCTGTGGAGTACCAGGCTTGACTTGCTGTCCCTGTCCAAAGTCCTCCTGGTTGTGTTTTAGATCAAGACGATACCTGACGATTTCAGCTGCCACTCTGCTGACCCCCCCCTCCCCCTGCCTCCGATCTGGACTAGGTTTAAATAGACTCTGGGCTCAGCCCACATGCATCTATTAATTATGTCAATTTGGACTCTTAATATGTTCACCCGGCACAGCCGGAAGAGGACCGGTCCCCCACTCTGAGCCCGATTCCTCTCTAGGCTTCTTCCTACAATTCATCTTAGGGAGTTTTTCCTAGACACTGAAATTCAACAATTAATATGGTTTGTTCCTTGAGGTTTCAAGCCAGGTGTTTTGTGAAAGCACCTTGTGACAACTGCTGATGTAAAAAGGGCTTTATAAATAAATGTTATTGCTGTATTGATTGGTCTACAGGTTGCAGACCTCAGACAGTCATTGAATGAAAAATATATTCAACTGTTTAGTAAACATAATACGCTTCTTGTATTGAATGTTAAGCTGTCCAGCAACATTTGGCCTCTTAAAATGCAGGAACTATGTTCAAAGTAATGTTGTAATTTCAAAATGGTTCATCCAATTTGGATGAAAATACCTTGAACTTTGGATGGAAATAGCTGACATTCTACAATTGAACCACTCATGTATAATTTCAAGCATTGGAACAGAGAACAAAAATGTCCACAGTCCAAGTGCTGTTGGAGTTGGTCGATGTATATACTGGTAGCTAATGTTCCTGATGAACCTATAGTATGACTCAGACAAATCAGTTTTTTAGCATATCATTGATATATGTTGAAAGTTTACAGACCAGAAGACATGGAACGAGTGGGACATATACATTTGCAAAGTAATGCTGTGTAGTGTTTTAAATTGACCACAGAAAAAGCAAATTGACATTAACTTTACCTCAAGTGATGCCACAGTAAATACAGACTTTATGTTGATAAGGGTTTATTTTATCCTTGTCAGAAGTGTTTTTCAGCAATGAGAATGTGTTTAGTGTCTATGTCACGCATATAATCAGTGACCCCACTAACATTCCTCTCAGCTTGTTCTCTGTGTATTAGTGATGTGCAGTTTGCGAACAATTCGTTCGTTTTGAACCAATCTTTTTAGTTCAAACCCTTTTTTCTAGTGACTCGTTCAATTGTATCACAAAGCCATGTTTATAACTCGTTTGTTTGACAGCGGATTTCTACAACATGATCACTTGCTTCATACACGGTCCTCCAACTCAGTTCTCTGATCCACTTCCGTGCACATTCGCAGAGAAAATAGATCAAGGTAGGAACATCACAAAGACATGTTTGTAATTGAACACAAACTATAATAATTAATGCAGTTAGTTGATTACTGATGACATGAAAAAAAGATGAAAACAACTATGGAGCTGCTGCCTTTGTCTAAGTAAAAAAGACTTGTGAACGACTGATTCAATCAGTTTTATCATTCAACTGAATGGTTGATTCGTCTGCCATTGGAGTTCTACCCCTAGCGCTGGCTTCTAGCTCAGTTGCCTACACTCCATCTAACAGCCGTTAGTTTGATGTTCTCAAAGAAAAGTTGATCTAGAAAGCAGAATTGTAAATTCATGTTTGTAACAGATAATTGGATGCATAGCCTACAGTAATTAATGTAATATTTGACTTTTGATTGTAATGATAAAGATAAATCAATGCTAAATCACAGAGTAAAACAAGCATTTGCTTTAGTTTGGGAAGATACGAAACAGCATTATGATAATAATGTTGCTGTAGGCATTACAGACTCAAATTAACTAAATGACTCAAAAGAATCAAGCTTATTTTTTACGATTTGACAAGATCCGAGTCAGTAGAATCAAACTTCCCATCACTACCAGGGGATTGTATAGAACCCAGGCTTCTTCATCTGACCTGGCTGTATGGATTCCAATCAGGGAAACTCTTGGTTGACCTAAGCTAGCTAGCTAGCTGCCGTGCACTCGGCGTATTTTAGAATCAAACGATGAGACATTATAATACTGCAGAGACCTGTAGGGTACGTTCAGCTGTAGAGTATGTTTGTCTGATAAGGGACCATGAAAAACCTTTGGTCCTACAGGCAAACAGCTCCAGAAGGGTCAAAGGCCCGGGTGTAACTGGCATCTCACTAACACCAGCGTTGTACTTCTTGTCTATTTTCTCCCCGACCGCTACCTCTTGATCAAGAAGCTCAGAAGACAAAGAAAAACCCGGTTTAGATTAGATACCAGCAACGCTTGCTGGCACAGAAGGGCGTGTGAGAGATGGACAGGGGACAGATGTGGAAGCCTGCAACCGGGCCTTGGGCCAAGGTTTGGATCCACAGACTACAGGCATTCTTTCAACCCAGAGGGGCAAGCTTTCCACGGAGCGGGACACAACCCACCCCCCCCGGAGGATGATAGATGTTCCGTGCACTCCCCTCAGCCGGGAGCGTGCACACTCATCTGCAGAATTGTTTTAGGATGAGAGCGAGGGAGGGACAGTGGAAAAGAGGGAAGGACACAGGGAATTGGGTGAATTGGAACAGACACGGCGGACTTTCACACCACGACATCCTTCCACACACATTTCACTTGTCAGCTTCAATCCAGTCACTCGACCAGTGGTACAGTCACAACGCTGACTCCATCCCTCTGACTGACAAGGCTTTACCTGCCCCTCTATGCAGTCTGCTGCTGGCTGGCAAAAAGCCTCTGGCATGTTCCAAAGTCGCACTGCTGTGGAATTATTCTGAGGATTTAGCAATGGGGGCTTATAGTTACAATAGGGCAAGGGTTGGCAAAGGATCCAAGTGGGTAATCTTATTGGGACGAGAGAAAGGAATTTCATTACTGAGACAAGAGAGAGTAAGTACAGCCTTGGTTTTTTCTCTGCAGTGTGGAAACAGCTTCCAAGTGGAGATCATGTGATGAAGCCAAAATGCCACTGACATCACACTAAACACCAGAGCAGTTTCGAGCTTACATTCCTATTTATCAGTAGCGTAAACACGAATGGGGCAAACAAAGACAGTTTAACAAAAACCTGAAAAAACGAAACATTTCTGTGATTTAAAGACAGGCTCTTGAGTGCTGGCTACCGTTCGCCTAAAAAGGGAGACAACAGTACAAGGGGGCGAGAAACAATTATTACAGAACCCTGGCTTGTGTTTTATTAATGGAATTGACTTTTACCGGCTTCCCTCGAAAGCCCTCTCAATAACGGATCTCCATGGAGACGCATGTCAAATAGCTGAAGTTGGACACTTCATGAATATCAAATAATTGTGTAAAAACAAAAGAGATAAAACCTAATTTGTACCTAAGAGCACCAACAGCACATGCAAACATCTGAAAAAAAAAATATGACACATTCCCGACTGAGCAATGGAATTCGAAATTATATTAAAAAGTCCTCCTGGTTGGAAAGACAATGAAAAGATCTAGGTCTGCCAAATGAATATTGGTTTTGTGTCACTGGCATGCTTTAAAATGACTTAGTTGCATTTTATAACTGCCAAATCATTTCTGTGAGAATATATTGTTAAAACTTATACTGAAAATACTGGACTTAGCTGACCAAAGAATGCATGTTGTCACAAGCATAGCATTTTTCTCAAAGCAATAAAATTCTTCTTTCAACACAGTGATGCCTGATATGATAAATTACTCAATTCAACAATTTGTGTCACAGAAAACCCCCAAAAAATAGGAAACTACATCCTCATAGGCTTTATTAGTATTACTAAATCCCACTTGAACGTCAACAAAAATCACCAACATCTCACTCTCACATTGTAACTAAAACCAATCAGTCATAAATTCAGTACGTTTCATTATACACAGAGGACTTTAGCTTGGACCAGTGCAGGCCATCCAGTCTGACGGTCTTCCTCCTGTTGTCTGTGAGCAAAAGTCTGAGACATATTGTCCATGACAGTCTTTATTCCTTTTCCCAATCTCTTTCAGAAGTTCAAGTCCCTCTTTTTGAACATAGATAAGACTTATTGTGGACTGCAGGGCAGGGTGAATCGTTATTATGGACCGCAGAGCAGGGTGATTGGTTATTGTGGAACGCAGAGCAGGGTGATTGGTTGTTGTTGACTGCAGGGCAGGGTGATTGGTTATTGTGGACCGCAGAGCAAGGTGATTGGTTATTGTGAACCGCAGGGCAGGGGGATTGGTTATTGTGGATCGCAGGGCAGGGTGATTGGTTATTGTGGATCGCAGGGCAGGGTGATTGGTTATTGTGGACCGCAGGGCAGGGTGATAGGTTATTGTGGACCGCAGAGCAGGGTGATTGGTTGTTGTGGACCGCAGGGCAGGGGGATTGGTTATTATGGATCGCAGGGCAGGGTGATTGGTTATTGTGGATCGCAGGGCAGGGTGATTGGTTATTGTGGATCGCAGGGCAGGGTGATTGGTTATTGTGGACCGCAGGGCATTTTAAAACATTATAAAATACTCAAAAGGCAGCTGTAAATGATTGAACATACAAACATCTTACATGAAAACATACAATTTGTTTTAGCACATGATGTTGTGTCTCGAATTACAAACGCAGCGAAACAAATGGAGCTGGAAGATATATTTTGGCTCTCTCAGTCTAGAGCGTCAATCTAGTGCCATAAAAGCAAATTCGAGTGCTGTCAGGTTGTTATTCCCATTAAATTACAAACAGATTTTCGAGGTGAGCAGAATATATAGTATACCAGCTCTCACTGATCTCCCAAGTCGATTTCCAAACTAAAAGTAAGGCTGGGTATAGGTATAAAACGGAATAGGAAAAGAAAAACACAATGCATTATAGTCATTCTTCTTAACATTCTTCTTTTTCTAACGTAGTATTTCACAATATTTTCTTTTCACCATTTAGGACTTTTTAGGGCACAATTATCTGCTAATTACCTGAACACGAGCCGTTTCTGACGTCTGAACTGTTGACCTTTAAAATGACAAAGTATTATGTTACTTTTCATAGTGTTGATAACTTGATTCAGCATCAACATATTTTTGAATATTTCATTGAGTTCCCATTGGTATGTAAACCTCAAGTAACACTTCATTTGAAATAGTTAAAGTCTTTGTAACAACTCATAGTTACATTGTACAGAAGTGGGTTTTTCAAGCACTATGGGGTTTGTTAGTCAGTAAATCCACTCATGTAAAGTTTTCATCCAAGCTTTAAACTGAGGGAATGTTATCAGGATGGGGGATGTACAGTAAAGTACACAAATCCCCAAATTGTTCTCAGTCCACTCACCTTGAAAAACAGTATAATACCGTAATTAATCACTCTTAATTAACATGTGTACAGCTTCATACAAGGGATCACATCCTTTGTCACTGATGATAATATTATGTTAAAATATTACAATTAAAAAAGGGCAACACTTATCGTGTGTATTTCTAACGAATCTTCCTATTACCTATACCATAATGTATCTACACTGTAACAATTAGTTATTACACATAATTACACCACTTGTTACAGTGTAATAACAAGGACCCCTTTAAATGTAGTGTGACCAAGCTGTCATATTGGAACATTCTAGGTTGATCCTACTTCACAATCATTTTGCACCTCCCAGTCTGAGCAGGTAGGTCTCCATTAACTCCCCACACGGTGTGTGTCTGTCCCTCTGAGAAAGCCCAAGGTCCAAGTGTTGCTGTGATACACATTACCGCATTGCTTTAATGAGCCGGCACCTCTTCACATCTTCCTCCCATGACAGGATTTTATTGCACCGCACGTTTTCCTCAAAACCATGTGGAATCTTAAGCGAGCAAAAGTCTGATAATGACAATATCATATGAGTTATTAACCAGACAGTATCTCTCAGTGGTTAACTGAATAACTTGAGAATGAAGTTCCATGACGCTCACATTAACAAATTAACAACTTCAAATTAATTCATGCAGTGGGATTGGAAGGCTGAGTGATATTCTATCTTGATCACTTCTAATGACATGATAAGAAGAGTTATCGTGTAGAGATTGAAATGGAAGTCGGCAGGAAAACTGGAGGAATTCATTAACATGGGAAGAGTGGCTGGCGAGGGTCTGCTAGGGGTGGGGTTGGAGGCGTGCCTGCACACAACTCTGCTGAATTATTCATTGTTTACTGAAAAAAAAATGGTTTTATGTTTGTTAAGATTAAATGAATGTGACATTACTTATAAGGCCAACACATTTTCTAACTCAGCTGGAATTGTTATATTATTATTAACATAGTAGTTGAAATTCCACTGTACAGAACAAAAAACGGAAACTTCCACAATAGATTTTGCAGTTAAACACCAGAGTGTCAATCACAATGCCCCAAAAGGATTCTACATCTCCATACTCTCATCGGTTGGCTGCATAATTTGTTTGTGCCCTTGATCATGCAGAACATACCACCTGCTCTGTCAAGAGAGCGGAAGCCCATTGATGATGGCTTTATGTTTGATCATTTTCATTAGGGTATCAACATGTTCCAGAGCCACCTACAAACAAAACCTACCCTCAAATCAAACATGTCTAGGCACTCAGTTCAAACAGAGGCTGGCTTAAACGTGCTGCCATGATTGTAGACAAAGCATAAGTAACCACGGCAAGACGTTGTCCTTCAGGATGTGTCTGTTCTCACACTTGAACATGCCCAACAGCCTGTGGGTCAACAAACGCTAAAGGTTCAGGGGGAGCAGATACATTCTCACACCTTTTATTTGATTTAAGTGCAATGCATGCTGGGTCTCCAAACAAGTCAGTGCTAATCTTGTTTTCAGCACTGTCCCCCACGAAACACCAAATGTGTACCAACAGCAAGGTGTATCGTGGGGGACAACATCCACCTATGTGTACCAACTTGGATTCAGTTGCACCTTTCTGGTAGAGAAATATCCTACATTAGATCCTTCCTGGTAACACTGGGCTCTCTGTGCTGTCACCTAGAACTCTGAGAAATTCATTTTCAACAGACATCATGTGAGACGAATTCGCCCGGTCCAGACATCCAAACGGGTTGGAACCGCAACAGTCCGTTTTCAGAAGGGGATTTACCAGGTCTAGGGGTCCATCATCTCCTGGAGCTCATCAGAGGCTAGTAGGCCCGGCCGCCTGCCCATCGGACCACATGAAGAATGCCCCACACGGACACAGGCGACATCACGGGGCATCGCTGAAAAATTAACGTCTCTACTCTTCCCCTGGATGCCTGGTGGATGCCTGGTGAATGCCTGGTGAATGCCTGGT
>JACXGJ010018652.1:0-10026 GCA_016801105.1 Esox niger | reverse complement strand
TACCACCACTACTACCACCACTACTACTACTACTACTACTACTACTACAACTACCACCACTACTACCACCACTTCTACTACTACTACCACTACTACCACCACTACTACTAATACTACAACTACCACCGCTACGTCTACTACTACTACTACCACTACTACAAATACTACTACAATTGTTAGAAATACAGTTGCTATTATATCTACTAATGTGGATATTAGTATCATTTCTATTACTGCTGCTTCCGGTCCAATCAGCTTGTTTCTTGCATGGTGACAGAACTATTTGTGCTGTTTTGTTGTATCCAGGTCAGGATCCAGTCTACCAAAATGTTTCTGTACCGTAACCACAGGAGCGGGTAAGACAGCACAAACAGATCCGGGACCAGGCTACGATGTCCTTTAGCATGATACAGGGACTCATGAGAGTAGGATGAGAGGAAGCATGATGGGGGTGTAGGAAGGTATTCAGGTTCTTCTCTCTCTTCAAGGTCTGTAGCAAGAACATGAAAAGCAATTTCCGAAGTTGATGTGCAGTGATAGGCAGAACAAAAGAAAAGAGAGGTAGAATGGAGAGAACATGAGACGTCCATGAGCTAGACTGATAATAATAGACTGAGGTTTTCATGTAGCAGTTTTTCTGCGGCAATAGAAATGGCGTCATGGTTTAGGAACTACGTCGCGTGGTAACAAATCTGTCATGGAGTGATGTCTCTATTGTTTCATGTGGTTACCATCAGGCAATCAAACTCTTCAAAAGTCAAATGGGTTGAAAACCGAACCAGTTTGATTTTAAATGTGGAGTGACCTACATTAGATTGGTCCAGAGGTTAAACTGCTGCTGATGGTGCACATGTGCTGCTTCAGCTTGGGTTTAAACCTGACCTCTTTCTCCTCGTCGGATCATTCACCACTATCCTCTGAAATATAGCTTCAAAAGTATACAGCATACTTCTCGAAGATATACAGTATCTCGAAGATATACAGTAAAGATATGCAGTATATATCTCAAAGATATACAGTAAATATATGCAGTACATATCTCGAAGATATACAGTAAAGATATGCAGTATATATCTCAAAGATATACAGTAAATATATGCAGTACATATCTCGAAGATATACAGTAAAGATATGCAGTATATATCTAGAAAAAAGTTTACAAATTTATTCACAACAGTTACGTATCAAGGTTTGGGAAATGCACAAAGGAAATCTAAACAAAGAGCACAGCACTCTCAGCATATGACAGGGCGTGGTCATGGATGGGAATGCCGTCACTGGATTGCATTGTTGCCGTCATTATCAACATTCTTTAAGTGCTGCAATCATATTGTTTAAAGTTAAATGTGGCTAATTGTGTATGATTTCCAACGGGGATTAACTGTCCAAATTATACCATTAAGGGCTTAAGGAACTACAATGACAGTGCTAGTATTTTCTCTGTTCAAGGGAGTTGAACATTTTAAAATGCATCATTGGCTTTGATAAGAGACCATACAATCGTTTATCACCTGGACTTCACAAACACAACTGATATAAAAGACAGTTCAACATAAAGTCTTGATAAGTATAATGGCCGACCTCCCCCACCCCAGTCTGTGGCTGTGTTGCAGTAATGTTGCAATGACCTAGATATCAACCTTTAAAACCAAAGTTCAAATAAAAATTGGAACACTAAGATCAGGACACATTAAGGTCAAGACACATTATGGTCAGGACATACGGTATTAAGGTCAGGATGTTTTGCCGTTTTATTTCTCCTCTGTGGCACAATTATGTGTTTTTGTGTGTGTTTGTGTGTGTGAGTGTGTTTGTGTCGTGTGTGTGTGTCTGTGTGTGTGTGTGTGTGTGTGTGTGTGTCGGTGTGTGTGTGTGTGTGTGTGTGTGTATGTGTGTGTGAGAGAGAGAGGGTAGGAAAGATGTCCTGTATCACAACACTATCACAGCACATGTCCTGTATCACAAGACTATCACAGCACATGTCCTGTATCACAGCACTGTCCTATACCAACATACATGTCTTGTATCACTTCACTCTCCTCTATTAATAGGGGAGTGATTCAGAAAATGTGCGTTGTTATTGGAGAGTGATACAGAGAAGGACTTGTTGGCATGAAATGCTTTAAATGAAGTACATTTACAGTAAGAATAGCAGGGCAGGTTTTACTGAGTGTATATTCAGCACTTGCTGTGAGGTAAAGGGTGCCACAGGTACCCTGACTTATACAGAGTGTGTTGGTGTTAGATTATAAATCAACTGTCTGCTGAGCAGATAACTGCAGCTGGTCCATAACATCATGGACCTGGGATGACCTTCGCTCCCAGGCATATCACCAGGGCGGTTATGCTTTGGTAAATTACTGCATCGTAAATCAGATGGTGGAATGGAAGAGCCAGAGTGGTGCAGCTGGAGTGTAAATCACACATGCAGGAATCCTCCATGTCCTCCATAAGGTGGTGTCCTGAGATGGTGCCCTATAAGGTGGTGTATTATAAGGTGGTGTTCTATAAGGTGGTGTTCTATAAGGTGGTGTCTTATAAGGTGGTGTCTTATAAGGTGGTGTTCTATAAGGTGGTGTCCTGAGGTGGTGTATTATAAGGTGGTGTTCTATAAGGTGGTGTTCTATAAGGTGGTGTATTATAAGGTGGTGTTCTATAAGGTGGTGTCCTGAGGTAGTGTCTTATAAGGTGGTGTTCTATAAGGTGGTGTCCTGAGATGGTGCCCTATAAGGTGGTGTATTATAAGGTGGTGTTCTATAAGGTGGTGTATTATAAGGTGGTGTTCTATAAGGTGGTGTTCTATAAGGTGGTGTCTTATAAGGTGGTGTTCTATAAGGTGGTGTTCTATAAGGTGGTGTTCTATAAGGTGGTGTCCTGAGTTAGTGTCTTATAATGTGGTGTTCTATAAGGTGGTGTTCTATAAGGTGGTGTCTTATAAGGTGGTGTTCTATAAGGTGGTGTTCTATAAGGTGGTGTCCTGAGTTAGTGTCTTATAAAGTGGTGTTCTATAAGGGGTTAGTTACCTCCATATAGTTAGTACATTCCTAGGTAATATATTATATTACATTATTAATATTATGTGGTCAGTATTTTGTGTAATAAAGTTACTATTTTTTACATTGTTGGTATAATATGGTCAGTGTGTCGTGTTAAAACAATAAAATGTTGTATTGTAGGCTAAATATGTTATATTGTACTACACCTAATGGTCCGTATGTTGTGTTAGAAAGTAAATAATATTGCACTGAAATATAGATTTTTTGTATTACAAGATAGATATGTTGTATTATAAGGTTACCATGTATTTCATGGTCAGAATGTACTTCTCTTGCATGATGTACCGACAGAGGCCCTACCTACCATCTTGCAGCTAAATCCAGCAAGACAGTGTGAAACCCCAGTCGCCAAGGCAACACTCTTGACTCCCGCTTCCAGCACCCCTCCCCTTGGTTTCACAGCAACTGTTTCTTAGCAACCTCTTCCCCACTTCCTCTCCATTTCTACCCCCACCTTCTTCCCCACTTCCCCCCCCCCCACCTTCTGTGAATGCCTCTTCCCACAGCTAAACTTGATTATGAAATGACAGACTGGGGAAAGAGGGAGGAAGAGAGTAGAAGGAGGAGAGCTATAAAGGCTTAAAGGAGAAAGAAACGACAGAACATCTGAAAGAAAAGCGGCATGACAGAGAGGAGGGAGAGAGAGGTGGAGTGGGTTAGGCGCCGGGAAGCAGGAAAGCAGAAGAAACAGAAGATAAGGGTTGAATGGAACAACCGAGGGAGGGAGACAAAAAAAGTTGAGAAATAAATGATGTTGGTAATTTTGGGAATAAATCATAAGGGGAATGAAACCCAGCTTTTTCCTCTCGCCCCCCTGCGTCGCTCACTGTGGGTGAGACTCCCATCCAAATGCTTACCACACGTCACGGATTGAGAGCAACTGCACCAGCGTCGAGATGAATGTGTCTGTTTCATAGCGTCTGTTAACAATTGCAGGCTCTCCATGAACATATTGAAAGTGACTCATCAGTTGTTCAATAAGTGGTTCTGGGGTCTCCAAATCGATGTTTATCAAAATCAAGGTTTTCAGGGAAAAAACTATTCAGAAACGTAACCCTTTTTCTCTTGTGTTTCATTTCACCTGTTACTTACATATCTTATATATGTTGATTATAAAAGTATATGTATTTGAAGCATGCAGAATATCATTTCATTTGTGGAACGGAAAGTAAATGTCTTTCATTGATCCTCCGCTTCTCCCCCCTGTAGAGCCCCAAGGATGACAGATTATTTTGCGCAGTGTGTCTTGATGTCAGTAACACTAAGACGATTTACAGATCGCAAAATAATTGTGGTTGGTCTCTGAAACAAATGTGTTCCCTCTGATTGGTCCCAGAAACTGATGAGTTCCATCAGATTGGTCTGAGGAAGTTTTGATTTCCAACTGATTGGTCCCAGAAACTGATGAATTCCATCTGATTGGTCCCAGAAACTGGTGAGTTCCATCTGATTGGTCCCAAAAACTGGTGAGTTCCATCTGATTGGTCCCAGAAACTGGTGAGTTTCATCTGATTTGGCCCAGACACTGGTGAGTTCCATCTGATTGGTCCCAGAAACTGGTGAGTTCCATCTGATTTGGCCAAGACACTGGTGAGTTCCATCTGATTTGGCCAAGACACTGGTGAGTTTCATCTGATTGGTCCCAGAAACTGGTGAGTTCCATCTGATTGGCCCAGACACTGGTGAGTTCCATCTGATTAGTCCCATAAACTGTTGAGTTCCATCTGATGGGTCCCAGAAACCTGGTGAGTTCCATCTGATTGGCCCAGACACTGGTGAGTTCCATCTGATTGGTCCCAGACACTGGTGAGTTCCATCTGATTGGACCCAAAAACTGGTGAATTGCACCAGACCCAGAAAACGAATTGAACATTCTTTCTTGGCTTTTAGATTGGCTGAAAAATCTCCAATAATTGATGACTAATCACCTATATGGGTCTGCCTGTGGTTTTCCATTCACCAATATTCTCAAATAAGTTGATGTTTTACCACTCACCTTCATCCTGTCTTGTCATGTCACTTGATTTCAGACATGGGCAATGCTTTCCTGCAGAACTGACACAGAAGGAAACTCAGGTAGACCAGGATGTAGTTGTGAAACTCATAAACAAAGTTTTTAATCTATCAATATTAAAGATTTCCACTAATGAATTATGTAACAGAGCTAAGGACATATCATCGCAGCTATCTTGATGGGGCGGTCCAATTGGTTTAAACAGCTCATGCTACTGAAATGTAGTTATGGAATGTGGTTGCTTGTATTGCAACTTCACTACATAACACAACGATGGGATTTAAGCTAGCAAGGCAGTAGTGGACAAAAACACTCCCAATGTCCACTTGAGGCTAAAATACTGATAAGAATGTGTTGTTTGTAGTGTTCCTCATTACTGGAATAATATTGAATGGGCAAATGCTACTCATAAAACCGGTTATACTGCTTTAATTATATGAAATTCACCAGATTGTCCCCTGGAATATAAATAAGATGAGAGGATTCTCAGGGATGGGAAGGAAGTAGAACAAGCAGAGGAGTGCATATAATGTCTAGAGAAATTGGGCTCTAGAAGCAAATCATCTTATAAAATACCTTTATGGACTTACAATATGAGTGGGAAGAGAGTGATGGGGAGGGAGAGAGGAAGGAGAGGGAGGGACAGAGATGTGGAGGGGGATAGAAAGTGAAATATAGGGAGAGACAGAAGAGGGGACGGAGATAGAGAATGGGCTGCTTATAATGAATTATAGAGTGTTGTCTTCAAGGCACTAATTGTGTGTGTGTGTGTGTGTGTGTGCATGCGATTGTGTGTGTTTTGGACCTCACAAGAAGTCAAACCAATGAAATGCTGACCGGATAGGACATCATTATGAGCTGAGGGGATTTGCTTTTGGTTAGAAGTTAGAGACATTGTTAGGGAAAATATTATTTTAAATGGGAATTACATTTTTGGTCTTCACCAGTATAGAAACACAAGACTGTATACGTGTGTGTGTGTGTGTGTGTGTGTGTGTGGGTGTGTGTGTGATAATCTCTCTCTCTCTGGTTCTGTAACGGAAAGAGGCCATGCATGTGAAAAACAAGCTGCTAGTCTCGACCATTTTCTCTTTACACTGTCAAACCTACAGCATAGATCAGAGTTGCTTTCTCCTCCTAGCGTGTGTGTGTGTGTGTGTGTGTGTGTGTGTGTGTGTGTCCTAGCACAGTTTCTAGTCATGGATGAGAAGGCTGGCTATAGTTTTCTCTGCTGTTGTCAGTAAACCCGGGAGAAGACCAGTTTTGTGGTTCACTGCACTCTGCTAAGTGTCTTGAGAAAGGAGTGAGCAGGTCACATATAGGCCTAATGTTATCTGTTACATATAGCAATGTGGACAAAGGACATGCTGTGTTTAATAGATTTGGACTTACATTATTCATCTTGGATGTTGAATTCATCACAATAGATGATTAGTGCTGGGTTATTACTGAGTCTGCCAACATTGATAAACATATTTGTCTTTTTTATCTGAGGATGTAGAGGAACAGAAGATACAGAACTACTGCATAGATCGAATGCCCCACCGCTTGAAAACATGCTTAATCAAATAAGACTAGCTAGGCTAGTCGAGGTTGTGTTGTTGTTGTGAATGCTGTGTCACGCTGCTCTGCTCTGGCAGAGTGCAGACCGCGCGCCGCGCCCGGATAAAGAGAAACTGCCGCGTTGGAGATTCAAAGGAATGACAGGAAGAAGAGGAGAGAGAGGGAGGACGATGGGGAATTAGAGGTAGGGAAAGATGAAGGTATTGAGCAAAGTAGAACCCACGACGTTACTCGTCTCTACTCCAAGTGAGCCAGGCGCCGCTCTCCACCTGAACAGAAGCATGCGTATCAGGATGAATCCATGGCGCGCGCCGCTCTAGTAGCGGCTCGAGCCAAATTAAGGACAAAACGGAATAACGGTTTTACGCACCCGGACGAGACGTGGGTTAGTTAGCAACGATGTGGTGCATCAACTGCGCATCGGACAAGACTCCCGCAATCCTTCATAATAACAAGCTGATATACTGGTAAGGGCGGCATTGAGTTGTATTTTATAGAGTGCTGATGGTCAAAGCGTATGCCGCATGAGGTGTTGGGCTATTCGTCAACAAAAACAAGTTCTTACATGTAATTGTTTTTAACGTATTTTTTGTTGCCAAAAGTGATGGATAGATACTTGTATTGAACTGATCGATAGTATTGAATTTGCCTTCGATCATGGCCCGTTGGAAAATACGGTTTTGGGGACTGCAATAGAAAACTGATCCGTTATTGAACTCCTGTTTGATGTGCAGCCTCGATGGTCGATTCCATACTGTACAGTAGGCTACAGTAGAATAGAGCAGGTTACAGTTTGTCGGTTAGAGGAGGTCGGTCCTGTTCCTCTCTGGCTGAATATCCGTTGGTCCTGACTGGTTGATGGGGAGGGGGCGGTTAGAGAGGGCAATCTTTGCATTTACAAAGATTCAATTGTGTCTGAGTGTTGCTTTAGTGATATACTAACAGCAGAAGTATTCAGTTCATTGATCACTTGTGTGGTGTGTTTGGTGTGTGTCGTTACAAAATGTTTTTGGTGTGTGTAGTTACAAAATGATTTTGGTGTGTGTTTTCAAACCTTTCATTCATGGACCCATCTAGAAAATGTATGTTTGATTTGTGGATCTAAATGAATAAATTAATGTGTGTGTGTGTGTGTGTGTTTGTGCGTGCATGCGTGCGTGTGTGCGTGTGTGCGCAGGTGTGGGTGTGTGTGTGTGTGTGTGTGTGTGTGTGTGCGCGTGTGTGTGTGTGTGTGTGTGTGTGCCAAATGAGCGGTTCCAGTTCATGAAGAGATGCCAGATCTATTTTACATGCAATAGTCAGTTACAGCCATCTGCTTATTCTCTTTAACTTTAACAATGCCTGTTATCCCATGTCTCACATATTAAACACTGTGTGTTTCCTTACTGAGCCAATCTGAGCCCAGCTGAACTGCACTCCTCTAACCCAGTTGTCCTTCTTCCTCTGCAGCTTGAATTGTCAAAATGACAAAACAATCACTTTGGCCTGTTAGTTTGGAAACGGCATTCAGGGTCGATCTGGTGACCTCATGGGCTTTGCTCGTTGGTGACACCATTGGAAAATAAACTTCAGAGGTCTGCCGTGCTGACAGCTAGCAATCATTTATTGCGGAATTGAGCAAGATGCGGACAAATATGTTTGCGTGTACTTCCAGTAACACACAGTAACATCCAGGAGGTGCGTTGGTCTTTATAGTGATAGATTATTCTGCTGATACAGCACGGCTCCAGACATTTTAGAAAGTGGTTTCGTGAGAATCGCCCTGCAGTGTGTGTATGTCGTGGCGCGGCAGGCTGGGCTGCTGAGCTTAATGCTTCAGCCTCTCAAGGCTGCTCTTTTGTGAAAGAATCACGAACTGTTCTGGTGTGGGCTGCTGTATAATGGATTCATAGACTTAGCCCAACATGCTTAGCTCTCAGTCCTCACACCCACACTCCCTCCAACCCTAGCCCCCTCCCTCCCTCCCTCCATCCAACCTCCCTCCAACTCCATTTCCCTCGCTGGTTTGCCAGCACCCTGCCAGGCTGTTCCTCTGAGTGCTGGAGCTTGTGTTGTCGTTTGTCATGTACTTGGCCTGCTCCGATCACGATCAGCCATTTCAGAAGTGGATGACAAAGCATCACCAGATCCTGTCTGGCCTGTCACCTCCCCCATGCCAGTAAACTGTTATTCCAACGGCATCGCAATATGTTGCAAAGGAGTTTGGTGTCATCCAAAAGCTGTCAGCGTCAAAAGCGTGTGAATGAATTATCAAGACGCAACGTAGACATGCTGTTTATATACCTCTTCCATGTCTGCGATGTTGTGTGCGCGCGCGTGCGTGCGTGTATATGTGAATTTCAAAATAGGAACAGAAAAATATATCTGGTTACCATTCGTGTACCTGGCAAAATTCACATTTCCATTAGGCTGAACAAAATTCAATTTATAAAGGCAAACTGAAAACCACAATATTTCTTTCAGATGTAGTTGGAGCAGAGTGAGGGTGTTGAGACAGTCCCGGTCAGCAGCCGCCCAACCTGCATGCTAGACACTCATATTGTAACTCCTGCAGGAGTAATGGACTGGGTTAAAGTTCCCGGTGGTTCAGTCTCACCTGCCACAGGACCTCATCACCTACTGAAGCAGAAGAAAGTCCCAGATGATGAATGGTACTTGAAAGAGTTAAACCCCAACTCTGCATTAATCCAGAGCATGGCAGACATCAGAACATTTGGACCTTGGCCAAATGTACTGTCTTTCCTGACGACGCGGGGTCAGTGGCAATCCACACTGGACACATCGTGCTAATTCAATTGCCTTTCCAATATCATTCATTTTAATTGAATTTTCATTACATTTGATTTGTTTTATCACAGCCAGCAAATCATTTTTTTACTGTTTTTGGCTTTTACCTCTACAGGCATTGGCTTATGGGCCCAGAATAATATTTAGAGAGGCATATGGACCCTGTTTGCTAAGTAGAATGGCAAATGAGCCGACAGGCTGTTGGCCATATATAATAGGTAGACAGTTGTATGAGCCTCATATTATACTGTATGTAGACAGGTTCATAAGGGCCCTACAAGAAGGTCGAAATGTGTACAGTATGGGCCCTATATAACAAGTAAGAAGGTGTATGGGCCCTATATAACAAGTAAGAGTGTATGGGCCCTATATAACAAGTAAGAAGGTGTATGGGCCCTATATAACAAGTAAGAAGGTGTATGGGCCCTATATAACAAGTAAGAGTGTATGGGCCCTATATAACAAGTAAGAAGGCATATGGGCCCTATATAACAAGTAAGGCGTATGGGCCCTATATAACAAGTAAGAAGGCACATGGGCCCTATATAACAAGTAAAAAGGCATATGGGCCCTATATAACAAGTAAGGCGTATGGGCCCTATATAA
>JACXGJ010018651.1:0-10027 GCA_016801105.1 Esox niger | reverse complement strand
AGGAGTAAGACAGAGACAAAATTCTCTTGGCACAATTAGCAGTTTATTTGCAAATAGAGAGACGCGTCAAATGCTTACAGAATAATCATTCGAGGAGCCTCTAAAGTAAATTACATGAACAGCTCGTATTTATTATAGTTAAAAGGGGTGTGGCAAGATGCCACCCATCAATCTTAGGTCACACAGGTGGGAGGGTTATCCCCCCACCTTATCTTTCTTGCCATAATGTTCACTGTTGTGTTTACCTAAAGGGCCAACTGCCCCTACTGTCCCCCAACAATCACATTCCTAAGGAACAAAGGACAGATACCCTTAATGGTTTAGCCAGTTGAGCAGATGGTCATAGAACCTAATGATTCTCTGAAATCATATAGATGCATGTCACAACCAAAGACCAGAGTTACATACCAGGTAATAGATAAGCAAACATGTCTCCAAAATACATTAGTTAAGAAATTGCCACAACAATTCCGGTTTAGATTTCCTGGTTGAGTGTGCAGCATTATAAGAATTAGAACTGAACTGGATGAGGACACAACTCAGAGTCTGCTGGAAGTTACTGCAGTGGGATATCACTAATTGGATATCAGGATATTGGAGAGACAAATCCGATACAATGTAAGTATAAGTATTGTAAATAGAAATAAGCTTGATTTAGAAAACAATTGCTTGAGAGCTGGGTAGATCAATACGTTCTAAACTCAATATTCCCCCAAAATGATTTCATAATACCAATGCAATTTATTATATTTTTGTGGCTCTGAATTCTCTGTACTTCTAGTGGCGTTGATTGGAATACTCTCTTTGTGTCCCCAATTGTTCTAGTTTGGGATGAACTTAATATCTTAATTATATTGATTATAGGGTTATTGGTTGTATTAATCCACTCCAGAAGATTATTGGGGATTATTCATAACACTGTACACTAATTAGCAAGCCCGAGCGGAGGACAGGTGTGCTTTGTAATTGGCACTAAATCTAAATCTGTAAAATATAGGCTGTCTCCTCATTGCCTGACCACCTCTTTATAGGCTGTCTCCTCATTACCTGACCTCCTTATATGCTTTCTCCTCATTACCTGACCACCCTGTAGGCTGTCTCCTCATTACCTGACCTCCTCCCTGTAGGCTGTCTCCTCATTGCCTGACCTCCTTCCTGTATGCTGTCTCATCACTGGTAATCAAACCTGTCAATATCGTCATCTGATCATGGCGTTTGAGTTGTACATACCCATGCAGGGTATGTTCAGGCGAACAGGGAGCACAGAGAGCATACAACTCTGACAGTGCTACTTGGGGCAGACACACGAGGAGAATAAACGAAGACATGAGCGCAACCACACGACCCAAATGGAGAAAACAAACACGCTGGTCCCTCGGTAGGGACAAAGACCTCCGTGTGTGCTGAAACGCTTGTTGTCTGGCTGTGCGCGTGCTAGCTGACAACAGTGGATCACATACCATTGGACCACAGCGGGTCCATATGTCCGTGCTGAGGGAGACTGGGTCATAGCGCCATGAATCCGGGTCCCAAGGCCCATCAATGGCTCCAAACGGCTCGGCCATATGGAGGCCAGGGTGGATGTGTGGGGAATCGAGGGAAACAAGCAGCTGCTGGAAACCGGGCCCTGAGCGGGTGACGCCAGGACTCAGACTGGGCGCAACAGACGGCACGACTGACTGGCATATTGGGTGGCAGCGTCTACCCGCCCAGGAGAGCTTAAGTGACTCTCACCATTTTCCTTGTCTCAGACACGCCCTCTTCTGGCTCGTGTAGAAGACGTGGGAGTCACCCGGATGCAATCCACAGGCAATCTGCAGTGCTACTGTCCGTCACACACACACACACACACACACACACCGGTGTGGTCACACAAAAACCCCATCCACAGTCCTGCAAGGGTTTCCCTAAGCAACAGTTGCTGGCAATGCAGCCAGTAAGAGACACTTTCTAAGGGCTACTTTTTGCACCTTCAGTTAGCTAGTCAGGAAACATTAAGTCCATCCAGCCCCACTTGAATGAACAACACGCGTCTTCACAAAGATGGAAACACTGCTGGTTGGACCGTTTTCTGTTGGTCCCTCTTTCTGGCATTTGCATGATGTTTGTGCCGTGGCGAAAGTTCTGTTTTTCACGGAGGGAGAGAGCATCGTCGGTCAGTTCATTTGCACATCCTGACTGTAAGTGGTAACGACACTGAGTCTATCCACTTAACCTAATTATTGTTTGCAGGCATATTCATTTATTTTCTGGATCTCCTGTGGAAAACGCAAACGCATTTCTAAAAAGGGAGTTGAACTGGTTAAGTCGTTCTAGCCAATGTTGTTTCATACGTACAATGTTACCAAGTTATATCAATATACCATATTTCATAATGTCAACTGAAACAAATGTCCAATTTTATGAATCCTTACTGCAAGAACCGAAGACCGTGGAGAGAGAGCCTCATGATTGAATTGTTATAAAAGCTAATGATACTATAATCATTTACAGGGCGTAGGTCATATGAGAAATTAAAGATTGTGGAAATAAGGAGACTTACAGGATTCTTGAGTCAGTCGCCAAAGTATATTTTTGAAATGACATTGGCCTGCTGTAAATCTGCTGTTAAATAATAGTTAAAAAACTGAAATTACTTCACTAAGCCTAATTCTAAGATACTCAGAGATTTTGAAAAAAATGTATTTGTTCATTCAAGTAGGGAATTTATTTGAAAATATAGGTATTTTCAAATAAATTCCTTACTTGAATGAACAAATTCCCTTTGGAAATATAAAAAATCCTTAGCTAATTCATTTCAGAATGTCATTCAATTATTAAATTGTATCCAATTTTATCAATAGATGAATGAAGCTGTGGCAACAGGGATATGAGTCTGGGTCTGTCGTGCGCACACATTGGCCCATGCAAACGGGATGGCAGGGTAGCCTACTGGTCAAGTGGTGAAGACAAACAATTAATTGAGGACAATAGCCGGAAGGGCACTGTCTCCCAACCATGAAGTTTATTAGCAACATTTTGATGACCTCGACAGATGAAATAGGAATACAGACATGTCTTATTGGACAAGCTGACGTGGAGAGCAGGTCAGGAAATGCACAAAAGACAATTAGCAATGAAATGCTGAACTCTTTTCTTACAAACTGAGTTTTTTCTATGTTAAATCTGACCAGTAGCCCTAACGTGAAGTTAGACCCTGATTGGCTAGGAGCCCTACAGGATGCTGCCCCGGCACTGCTGTAGCCTTCCGGATTGGAACACAACAGGGGAGGAGTGAAGAGCGCACAATGCTACGACCAGGATAATAACTGATCATTTATTAAGGGAAGCTATGTAGCACCGGATTCCCTCGAGGGAAGAAGTCATCGGTAGACTTCTGGTTCTGGACGAGGTCAGGCAAACTGTAAACAACATCTATAGATCTATACCATGATTCTTTGTGCATTGCCTCTTGTAAAGGGACAAGTGTGGGTCATTCTGGAGCCTCCGCTCATGTTTTTCCAATGTCCTGATATTTTCGGAACAACGCTCAGAAAGATAACGGACGCTATCCAGAAGTGATTCACATTAATAATAAGATACGTGGAATAAGACTCATAGGATGTCTTTGTTGTGCCATTTAAATGATAAATATGATGTCGGAACACAAAATGGTGAAGCTGTCCTTTAACAGTCCAACTGCCATAAATAACACACACATAAATAAGACATTGGCAGTTCTGGAGAAGGAGATGGCAAAGTCAAATCAGCTATCGTCTAGCGTACCTGAATATGAATTAGGGGCCATTCTGGGGGAGAGGCCACACTGTGAGCATGTAATGTGCTGCTGCATAATCAAGCTGCCGAGTGGTTCTTGATTCCACAGGCCTCCTGCTGAAGGTCTGCATCTCTGGAAAATGGTCTACTCTCATCTGAATAAGACTTGCATGGGCTGTCAGCACTGATGGGAACAGATAAAAGGACCAGAGAAAGAAACTGGTGTTTGCTTTGAACAGCTAAATCTTGTTATTCAAATCAGTCTGTAAGATGAAACGAGTCCCTGAAAAAAGGCAAAAAAGACAATGAAGGTACTTCAACTGTCGTAGTATACATGCCCTCTCTCTCTCTCTCTTTCCTTCTCTCCCTCTCAATGTCATACTCAAGACAAACAGTATTTGCCCTCTTTTCAACTTTATTTAACTCATTATGTGGCTTTCTCAAACCATCAGCATCAGCCTGTCAATTAGGAGATGTTACATCCCAACTGTTAAACAGCAACACAAACCACGATCACCTGAGAAAATGTTACAGCACGGCCTCTGTTGTTCGGTTTCATGCAGCAGCATAACACGGGCCCATTCACCAGGAGCCAGGCACAGCACGACTGGCCACCTGAAGCCTCATCTGTTGAAGGCATCACCACCCGACCGCGGAGTAGACCCAGATAGACCAGAGGACGTGAGCAGTAGGATCGGTGGCTCGGATGTGACTGGGCTTGGCTTCACTCAGAACTGGGAGAGAGAGAGAATGCACAAGGGGGCGGCACTAAAATAGAGTTCCCTCTGATGGAAATCAATGGCCTATATTCAGCTGGCTGTTGAGATGTCACTCACCGCTCACCAGCCGGCGGTCCCTCTCGGAACCGCTGGGATCACGGCAAAGAGCATGTTGAACCACGATAATGGATTAAACGGCATCAGCAGTGAGTGGTGGAGATGGATTTCTCCAGCCATTTGGCTCCATGCAATGTATCCTGAAAATAATAGTGTCTTGGCTTTGTGCTTCTCGCAAATTACTCTGGCATGTATAAATAATGGCCTACCAATTCTCAGAGAGCATGACTGCCAATTGGATTAATTTAGACATGTTGCTTTCCTGGTCCACAACCACATGCACCACGAAGGTAAATCAATGACACAGACTCCTGTCTACTTCCTGCGTCTATATGACACCTGTGGCAATTAAATCCAGCGAGACAAACGGTGAGGCGTGTCGGGTGGGAGGCATGTCACTGTCCGCCTGACAGGAGCATCATTGTCCAGCGCCATCACAGCCCAGAGTCAAAGTTAGTCAAGGTCAACCCACGATACCATGCAGGGAAAAGCAGCGCTAACGACGCGGGACACAAGAATGCTAACAAAATTCATCCTTCACGTATGCCTGCGTGCGTGGCTAATATAAAGTTCTCTTTGTGTTCGTACTTTTTCGGAGTGTGATTGAGTGTCTTTACAGAAACACTAGGCGTCTGGAGTTGTTCTGTGTGTCGCTGACAGACACGGTCTGGATTCACTGAGCCACAGTAACCAATTCAGTGTGGTATTATACAGGGGCACGGCAGGGCAAGGATCTGGGGTTAAAGGAGGACTGTATTGGCGCCCCCTCCACAGCGCCATTATTCTTGCCATATCCCATTTGTCTCCTATCTGGTCCCACAGGGGTCGGCATTTTAAATGAAAGGCCGTGTAAGAGATTGTACTGGCCCAGACCCGGTGGAGAAGGTTACAGGGTGATGGAGCCGAGATGATGACACCGCCGATCAGGATCAAATAATAGCAGATTAACACGGGTTAAATCAGACAGGGCTGCGACACAACCTTTTCCGCGCGACATACGTAGCTTTTCATTTTGACACTGAAGTTAATGAAGGAATGGACTTTAGTAGCAGTGAACTTTGAAACTAATTCACAAGTGTTTCACTGGTCTGTTTTCACACCAGAGGTCTATTGGATGGAAACGCTGGGCACATTCTCATTTTCAGAATAGCTGGATAAAGATTCATAGAAAGAAAAGGAGATAATGTCCACCAAACGCTGTACTGCACCTAATTAATGTTGTACCGCACCTAATGAAACATACATGAACCTATGTGAGTCCTATTACAGATTATTTTCTCACTTTCCCAAAAGATTAATTGAATTTCCGCAACAAATATGCTTTCTATAATATCAGGACTGGTTTTATCAAATGAAAAACAAGAAATCCCTTTTAGTTATACAGATTAATTCATCAGGCAAAGAAATTACATAATAAACTGTTATTAAACCATCCATAATAGTCCTAAAGTAAAAGTAGCCTGTGCAGCGTGCTTGGTTTAGGAAAGGAAAAAGGTTTAAAGTATTGTTATAAAATAATAGTACGTTTTGTACATAGACCTTGCATTTAACAAGGCCAAACCTTTTGGACAATTAGCTTCACAGCTGGCATGTATTGGATATATGTATTTGCATCAGAGGACTGGCAAAGTCTGGCCTTGATTATTGGCTTTGCATTTGGAGTCAGTTGCCGGTGTCTGTGAAGCTGGCTATCAGAGAGATTACTATAAATCAAACAGAGACTTAGCCAATTCATAAGGTTAAAATAAGCATTTGGTACATTCATTACAAGAAGGAGAGAACTGCTTAGCTCACAGTAATGGCAAAAAGAAATGTCTGACAGGAAGAACCCGTAGTCGTGGATGCGAATGCCACAACCTTTTACAGAACACTTATTAAGTAAGATCATTATATTGATTCATGCCTTGCTCTTATGCTAAACAATTAATAGGTGTAGGTTTAAAATCGACAGTAACTATTTAGACTTGTAGCTAGAAATCATTATCTAAAACACATACTTGATTTACTTGTTTTAGATATGGCTGTCATTAAAACTGCATGTCGGCTACAACACTGGAGACTAACTGGGATTCACAGGGACCTGCCTTTTCTAGATATTTTTAGATACTAATAGTCAATATGGGGATTGATTTGAGTCTCGCTTATTCAAAACTGTGGGAATTAACTAAATGAGATATGTCATGATTTTTGGAAATGTTTTGAGCCTGACATGCTGACAATGGTCCAGCCTGAGTTGGTATGCAATCGATGGCATTAAGTCTTTCTTTTTTAGTATTTGTGTGTTTGCCAAGTAACCAGTAATGTACAGCCTTCTTGGCATGTACAACACACCAGAGATTACAGCACAGTTTTCTATAGGTAACCCAATAGGTAAGTTGTAAAGACCAGGAATTTACATGCCAAAAGAAAAAGCAGATTTTACTGCGAAATTTGAATTTGCTCGCTCAAGATTGTGCTAAGGAGATTTTGTGATTTTTATAAAATAAATGTAGGTAACACTTTATTTTGAGAGTCCATGAAGTCAGTGTCTGTAGATGCTCTACAGATTATCTAGTGACTTTAAGTAAAATTTGAACTACCTAATCTGACTCTAACCTTAAACCTTACCCTGAAACTCCTTAACGTAACCGTAACATTAGCAAGCAGTTGCCTATCAACCGAAAGTTTGTTAAACATTTATTGAATAGAGAAACTCATTGTGACTCTCAAACTAAAATGTAACCAAAATATAACATGGCATACATTAGTAATTAGCATATTAAGCACAAAATTCAAATGGAAATTATGGAGACAAGTAGGAATTCTACTCTAACATCCTGACCATTTCATTTCTTATTGGATTACTCTCATCTTTGTGATTGTGTTGTAGGTCACCCAACCTTCTGTATTTACTGGCTCCTCAATTTTGCTTTAACAGAGATACAAAGCATCAGAAGATGCGTAGGCCTGATTCATGACTAGCCTGTATTGTAAAAGTCTCTGTTGTAGGCTACAGGTAAACTACATTTAAACTGTTAAAACCCATAACTGAACTATAGTCATATTTACTTTTGGGCATATACCATTTCTTACTATGCATTCTACAATTCATAAGTATTACAAGCAGTACTAACAGTACCATGGCATCCAGCCTGATGCATCATGGGACTAGAAAATTATGCTTGGCCATAGCCACAAATGCCCAACTTGTAGACAAATGAATAAACAAGTCAATACATAAATAATGCATGGTCACGGTTAATGATTAGCATGAAAATTGCCCGGCTCCTCTCCTTTGCCACCCAACGCTGCATAATTCCCCAGTAATTTCAAATCGGATCTAAGAGACTTTTCTACTTCAGAAGCTTTCCTCTCATTAGGCTGAGTCAACACTATGGTGAAGGGAGAGAGAGAAAGGGAGAAGTGCAGGGAGGGGGTGTAGAGACAGAGAGATGGGGGCACAGTCATGGTCAGGTCGCCTCACAGAGCTTCACAAATTGTGATGCAAACACAAATACTTGAAATTCAGATCACAGAGAGAGAGGCTTTGTGAAATGAGGCATTTTGCAGAGACAGACTACTACAAATTCCATGTGCAACTCGTTGCAGACTGCTGCCCATGTACACTCTCCTATTATTGCAATTTAGATAGTTTGTCACTGGCAAAAGCACAGAGAGACAGTCCATTAGCCTATTTTCCATTAATCTCAATCAAACTATTCCATCCTCATGCGCCATTCCTCCTCAAATGTAACTATTTTCTACAGCTCAGTGAATTGATTGGGGTTGCTATTGCCGTCTAACAAATTAAGGTTTGACCTCTTGAAGATCAGTCTCGGTTGCTATAAATTGAATATAGAATAAGCAGCCCAGCCTGCATTTCTGTCTTTGTGCCAACCCAACTCAGGTATTACCATGTCTTTATATGGCGAGTCGGTCCAAGCAAACGGCATCAGGCTCCATGGGAAATGTGACCGTATGGTTGCTTGTGTATGTATGGAGCATGACTTTATGTTAGTGTGTGTGTGTGTGTGTGTGTTTGTTGTATATTGTATGTAATATAAATAAGCTTCAACATTAGTTATTTCTTGCTTTTTTGGGGGGGGGGTTAAGTTGGGTATCTGCATAAGCACTATTTCTGCAGAGAAAAGGGCATTTGACCGATTGAATGTCCCAAGCTGACATGACTTCCTTGTCTGTTCCACTTCCCAACATCCCCTGCTTTAGGATTCTATTTAAGGATTCTATTCAGATCAGAGTTCACCATGATGTGGGCTTTGGACGTGGTCCGGCTTCCCTCAGTGTGGACCAGGTGACTCCAACCAAGACCTAAGACGCCAGACGATGACGATAACTTGAAAATGATTCATAGAAACTGCTGTTCCCTGGCAAATCAGTCCGAAAGCAGTGCTGCCTAACAACAGCAAATGTGTTAGAAAGAGCATCCAGGAAAAGAAAAATGGAGCCAAATATTAGAATTCACACAGGTACTGACAACTTCATGGCAGTGGGAGGACATGTTGCTTTTGCAATGCAGTGAGCCGCAGCCAAAGCAACAGCACTTACTTTTGTCCATGGGCGCTGTATGGAGGTTAGGTCAGGACGATTGACAGTGTGTTGCGCAATGTGCCACCAACACCCCATTTTCCTAAAACAAAAACAAAGACTGAAGAGACAAAAAAAGCAACAATATGTTACCCAGTTTTTGCTGATAAGCTGTTGAAACGGCCAGTGGGAGAAGGGGATTTGTTCAGGATAGACAAAAAGTTTGCTGGCTACAACCTTCAGTAGATATGTTATATAGAAGCCTAAAATGAAACTGTGTACTGTTATATTGTGACTATTTCTGGTGGATTTTCAAATGATGTTTTAGGATTTGTTCAGGATAGACAGAACCGTTGCTAACTACACGATTCTCTATTTTTTTCACTTGGCAAAAAAGTCAGTTATCGTATCATATTGATAAAGTAGTATCTGTATTAATGTCATTCATGAATGGCTAATAAGCTGTTATAACAGGCAATGTCAAATGCCATACACAAAATAAATGCTATTTGTGGTGGAGAAAAACTTAATATTTAACATTAACATTTCTCAGTTTAACACAATGGTTAATGGTGTCTAATGAAATATTTGACGCAATATTAATATGTGACAAAATAGTATAATGTCAAGAGGCTATACCGACACCCAGTAAATGTATAGCTTGGTTGCGTAGTGGTTGAAGCCACAACCATTCACGTGGGTGACCAGGGTTTGAATCTCTCTGAAGGGTAGCAATGATCAATACTCTTTTTGGGGTCTGGCTGACCTAGGCTTGCTTTGTTTCTTGTTCAAAAAGGAAGGTAGGTGTAGTCTCTAAGTCGTGGATATACCCCATCCCCCTACCGCTACCCCTGAACCAGCCCTACTCCCTATCTGTCCATCTCCATACCCCTGAACCAGCCCTACTCCCT
>JACXGJ010018650.1:0-10029 GCA_016801105.1 Esox niger | reverse complement strand
CTACTTCACATTGAGTGAAGTTACGTTTTTTTGATTTCCTCTCTATGTTTGCCATAATTTCGCAATCTATGAATATTAACTTGTGGGCGTTTCAAGGACTATTTATGGGCAACTATGGGCGTGACATGAAGCCGCAAAAGCTGCGCTACATTTAGAATTGATTGTGATTTATTAAGGAAAAAATGCGTAGGATGTGCGTACGCACGTCCTATGTTTCATCCGTACGCCATTTCTGACGCAAATCCTGCGCAAAGTTTTATAAATGAGGCCCCAGATCTTTCAGGTTTCGGGGCTGTCGCTGGGCAATACGGACTTTCAGCTCCCTCCAAAGATTTTATATTGGATTCCTGTCTGGAGACTGGCTAGGCCACTCCAGGACCTTGAGATGCTTCTTACGGAACCACTCCTTAGTTGCCCTGGCTGTGTGTTTTGAGTCGTTGTCATGCCGGAAGACCCAGCCACGACCCATCTTCAATGCTTTTACTGAGGGGAGGAGGTTGTTGGCCAAGATCTTGTGATACATGGCCCCATCAATCCTCTCCTCAATATAGTGCAGTCGTCCTGTCCCCTTTACAGAAAATAATGATGTTTCCACCTCCATGCTTCATGGTTGGGATGGTGTTCTTGGGGTTGTACTCATCCTTCAAACACGGCAAGTGGAGTTTAGCTCTATTGTTCTCTCATCAGACCACATTACCTTTTCCCATTCCTCCTCTGGATCATTCAGATAGTCATTGGCAAACTTCAGACGGGCCTGGATATGCGCTGGCTTGAGCAGGGGGACATTGTGTGCGCAGCAGGATTTTAATCCATGACGGCATAGTGTGTTACTAATGTTCTTTTTTGAGACTGTGGTCCCAGCTCTCTTCACGTCATTGAGCAGGTCCTGCCGTGTAGTTCTGGGCTGATCCCTCACCTACCTCATGATCATTGATGCCCCAGGAGGTGAGATCTTGCATAGTGCCCTATACCGAGGGAGATTGGCCGTCATCTTGAACTTCTTCCATTTTCTAATAATTGCGCCAACAGTTGTTGCCTTCTCACCAAGCTACTTGCCTATTGTCCTGTAGCCCATCCCAGCCTGGTGCAGGTCTACTATTTTATCCCTGATGTCCTTACACAGCTCTCTGGTCATGGCCATTGTGGAGAGGTTGGAGTCTGTTTGATTGAGTGTGTGGACAGGTGTCTTTTATACTGATAACAAGTTTAAACAGGTGCCATTAATACAGGTAACCAGTGGGGGACAGAGGAGCCTCTTTAAGAAGAAGTTACAGGTCTGTGAGAGCCAGAAATCTTGCTTGTTTGTAGGTGACCAAATACTTACTTTACCGAGGAATTTACCGATAAATTCATAAAAAAATCCTACAATATGATTCTCTGGATATTTTTTTCTCATTTTGTCTCTCATAGTTGAAGTGTACCTATGATGAAAATTACAGGCTTCTCATCTTTTTAAGTGGGAGAACTTGCACAATTGGTGGCTGACTAAAAACTTGTTTGCCCCACTGTAACTACAATACCTAGGCACTTGGATATATGCCCATGCCCTACCAAAATCACCATATTTTTACAATAAGAATTGGGATGGTATTTTTCAAACAAATGAAAATTTGGAAAGGTTTTGTTTTTATTGTTCCCACCTGTGATTACATTTTGATCATCAAAATTAAATCATTGATGTTAATAAACATACATATGTAAACATACCTTTGAAAATGACAATGATAATCTGTTCTGACGCTATCATTATCTTACAACCAGCGAAGGTTGAATTCATTAATATGCTCTGCGCTGGAGAAGACTGACAAAACTCCATTCAGTTATATTTACCATACAATTAAGCCACATTTATTACATTCTGAAAAATTCAAACAACAACCTAGTTGCATTGTTTTGGTGCTTATGCGTTTGTACTGATCTAATATTGCCAGCTATTGAAGTACCCATATTTATGTATTGCAGAAATGTATATAATAATACCAATAGAGCTATATGTCCTGAAAACTATTGCAATCTTACATGCAATTAAATTCAGTTTGGCCAAACAGTGGCGGCATAATAGCCATAACACAATGTTATGTTGTTCTTTCTCACTCAGTGAGAACATTTGGTACACATGATCAGGGTTGTGATTATACTTTGAGTGAATGATGTTTCAAGTTGGTCACATGGGAGCACTACTGGAACGGAAAAACCATAGATATCGTATTGCTTGCAACAATGGATATAAATTCAATCTGGCTATTAGAAACTTGAATGCTGAAACTCAGATGCTGTTTGCAGTTTCAATTATTATTTTTCCAGTGCCCATATATTCTTGGTAGTAAAGGGCAATGATATGCATGTCAGCTTCAGGGTGGCATTGTCACATGCCTCCAATTTTGCACTTTCATGCATGCTTACCATGCCCCCACCCCTCTTGACCTAATGTCTTGAAAATTGGTTCATAGCTATACCTCCTTATGATAAAAATGTTTGCCCCTGGGACCCATAAAGTCTGCCATGATGGACTTTCTGATTTTTTTTAAACACAAAAAAATGCAACTCCTCTGCCACCAAATGTCTGATCTTCACGTACTTTGATATTTCACTAGGGAGCAAAGTCTTCAAAAATCTGTTAAAAAGCATGGATGCTATTGACCAATGAACATGTCCGGGTGCGTTGTTATGGAATTTCTTCAGCTATTGTTCATTTTAGAAATATCTGCTGGTATGTAATTCTGATCTTTGTGACATGTCTGAATGATATCAGTGGACCGTTGGGTTCTCTGTCCATCTGGTAATCTGCTTAAACCAATAAGGGTATTTGTCCTTTGTTCTTTGGGAATATGGCTAACTGTCTTTTATGATGTCCCCCCAGCTCCTACTTGAGTAAACGTTTATGACAGGATAAAGGAAGACACAAGCGGGAGTAGGAAGGATAAGGACCAAATGTGGTCTTCAAAGAATTAATAAGCAGTATCTCACACCCCTTTTAACTATAATATATAATGACTGTTCTTTTCACAAGTTTTCTCAAAAACTCATCTCAGTGTGAGTTCTTAATGCACATTATATCAGTATGTGCTGACAATCCCAGAATTCTATTTTATGACACAACAATGAATTGCCACCACATCAGCCCATTAACACCATGTTACTTACTAGATATGGAATGGTATTCTGTGTTCAACTGATTAAAATGATATACTCAGACTATTCAAGGTAGTAGTACTGTTAAACAGTATACTGAATAATTATTGAACAACCTTCTAAAATGTTATGTCTGTTAGTTAATGCATTTGTAAATCATCAATAAAGGAATGGTAGTCATTATTAACTGTTTGTTCATTTGTTCATGCTAGCTACTGCATTTGTTAATGGTAGTTCATGGTACCCTTTTCAGAAAGTGCTACTTGCATTGTTGAAAACTGTAGTTTTTTTATGCAAAACTATTTATTTATTTCAAAGCATTTGACAAACATATTGACATATTGATGACAAGACCAGTTTGTACCAGTGTATTTGAAGTGAAGGAAAATATTAATGAAAGTGTTATAGCACTTAAAGCCATCTTTATGACAAGTCCAAATCGTGCCACTGTATTTGAGGACAAGAAAAATATTTATGACACTATTAAAAATGGTGTCATGACAGCCAATACCAAATCCAACCACATAGGACAGTGGTATATGCTAACACATAAAGCTAAATAGTTTCTTCAAGTTTAATAATTTGACCTGCTATGACATGTTTATGACAGCTTATTTTCTATTCGTTAATGTCAAGTTGTCATAAAGACATCACAAACAATGTCAACCTTACAGAAATATTAAGTGACCCTTCAAATAAAATGTTACATAAACTTCTAATTCTGGCTACACAGAAACTATGTTTAGTGATAAATATATATTTTGAATGAGTGTTTTGTCTTTTAATTAGAGTAGGCTATACGGAATCAGTGAACAGTTTAACACTAGGTAGCAATTTTTGCCTGTGACCAGCAGATGACAGTATTTAACCATGTAGTGTCTACTGGCATTCCTCATATTGAAGAGATGTATAGCGATGCAGTTTTTCCACAACTGCTAACACACATTTCCTGATTGTGTATTTAATATGCAGAAATCCCGCTTCACAAAAATCACAACATACTGATTAAAATCCAGACGTTTCAAACAAAATGAACAATAAACCAATTTGGCCTCATACTCAACATTGTCTCTTACAAAGGCTACCGATTTTCTACATTTCAGACTACATTTTCTGACTATAAAAGGTAGATTTGGACAACCATGTTCAAAATGACAAGTTTACATATACTACCTACAAAGCCTTTGGCACTCAATAGATAATGTTGTTATTATTATTTGGTAATAAAGCAAATTTATAAAAATTATTGACATCCTTCTTAATGGCACTGAACAAATTGGGAACAATACCTCCAAAAATATTTCCTGTTCCTTGATAATTCTGATCCGCACTGCCCTCTTCAATTTAAACCACAAGGTTTCCCAAGGGTTTTAGTCCATAGACTAAGATGACCATTGTAAAATTATTCTGTTGTCAATTAACTATTTTGTTTCTGATTTTGTCCATTTGATATTTTGTCTATTTAGGTGATGCACATCAGGAAAGCTGACAGGAGGAAGCCAACCAAGCAAGTGCCAAAAAATATTAAAAAAACAAACAGCAAACGATAACAATGTTAACAAAAGACTAATAGCATTAGGTGGAACTTTGTTGAACTTACCCAAAAAATCTATTCAGGTTAGTAATATTCATCACCTAGACCACACCCACAATTCATTAAAGTGTGCTTATTGTCAATTCATTAAAGTGCGCTGAATAAGCCTGACATCTGTGTAGTTTTTAAATGTAAGCTTACATGAAATGGCTTCACATACCAATAAGAATCTCCCTTGTTTAATTGGGGCTGAAGGCCATTGCTTCAAGGTCCAGGTTTTGTGGTACATACACAAAAGTATGCATTTTCATGGGTTGGCGTTTGATCCAAGAAATTTCAGAATGCTGATTCCATGAATTCCAACTTTTTGAAGTTCACAAAGAACAGTTAAGACTTGGACATAGAGGTGCTGATTCAATTCAGATTTTTTTGGGCTGTTTTTTGGGACATTTAGCAACTATATGATTAAGTGTCTGTCCCTGTTGATTTTTGAGGACAATTTTTCTTTGCTGATGAATTTGTCCATATTTGGCATGTGTCGTGATTTTGAGAAAGTTACTAAGAACATGTTGAATAATTTTGCAGTTTTGTGACCAACTTTTTGGAACTTATTTTTCTCATTTTGCTTTGAAATATCAGACAGTACTAATCCTCAGATCTTTCTTATAGCTGACACACTCTTCATCTTCATCCTCTTATCCATTATCGGGTCATAGGGGCAGCAGCTGCAGCAGGGGACCTGAAACTTCACTTACCTGAGCTACATTTGCGAACTCTGATTGGGGGATCCCGAGGCGTTCCCAGGCCAGTGTCGAAATATAATCTCCACCTAGTCCTGGGCCTACCCCGATGTCCCCTTCCAGCTGGATGTGCTTAGAACACCTCCCTAGGGAGACATCCTGGGGGGCATCCTGACCAGATGCCCAAACCACCTCAACTGGCTCTTTTCAATGCAAAGGAGCATCGGCTCTACTCCGAGTTCCTCACGGTTAGGCTTAGGATGACTGAGCTTCTCATCTCTAAGGGAGACGCCAGCCACCCTTCTGAGAAAAAAATTCAGTTGCTTGTACCCGTGATCTAGTTCTTTCGGTCATGACCCAGCCTTCATGTCCATAGGTGAGGGTAGGAACAAAAATTGACCGGTATATCGGGAGCTTTGCCTTCCGGCTCAGCTCTCTTTTCATCACAATGGTGCGGTAAAGTTAATACAATGCTGCTCTGATTCTCTGGACAGCTCACACACATTCACTGCTAATTGGCAATCAACCAAATTATACCTCTGCAGCTGCATTTGTTATTGTTTTTGTGTTTTTGTTATATCTAAATCCTATAGATAAATTCTTCACACATATTGTGAAGAACTGAAATGATTTCTTTTATTTTGAGAAAAAAAGAGGTCTTTGCCTGTATTTCAGTGTAAGTAAAACAATTATAATAGTATCAGTGCTGTTCTAGGATCAGTTCCTTATTATTATTGATATTTTTGTGCATAATTGCTAGCAGAAGCACAAGGAGACACTTGGCATTTGTAGGACCTTTGTTTGTGATTCTGTACAAATGGTTTCAATGAGAAGAACAATATCCTCAAGTGATGATGGTGTAAGTTGTTGATACATAAATTGTTTAATTTGTGATTCAGGTCCTAACCATTCTGAAACCCCTGCTTACTATTAGGCAGGGGTTATAGCAAGAACTATAATTTTGGACGATGTGTTCATGTTTTCAATGCCCCATGTCAGGCTTCAATGGAATGAGGAGCAGACACATGGAGTCAGCAAAGGACATTTTTAATGAAGGCAAAAATGGCATAGCACCTAAAATGAGATAATAACACACACAGACCAGGGGATCAGAGGGAACATATATACTGGGGGAGATCATTGTAAATGAGGACCATGTGTGTGAAAAACAAGACAACAGGTAAGATGAACTGATGAGATGGGCGGTGGTGTCGGAAGGCTGGTGACGTCGACCGCTGAAGCCCGCCAGCTGCAGGGGGAGGAGAGGCAGCAGAGGGCGCAGTTGTCACACCCCATCCCATCTTGAATTACACAGGTGTCAGATTTGCCACAAATCTGATACCTTCTCACTTATACATGGGCAAATTTACATCAGCTTAATCACATGTAATACAACTGCAAATACATTTAAAGTAGCACTTTATGCCTCTAGCATTTACAATAATCAGTTGAAGCTATAACAAGTGTTCTCCTTTCCTTACCGAACAAAAAGTAGTATTAGCTAGTCCAGGCTCAATTACGGTGAGGTTGAGAGTGTTGTGTGTGTCCAAAGCGAGAATGAGATGGCTATACACTGCGTGCACAATTATTAGGCAAATCATATTTCTCAAGATTTATTTTGTTGTTGAACAAACACAATGTTCTCAGTTAATCCAAATTATAATTGTACCTCAAACCTGAATGTTTAAGGACAAGAATTATTAGGAGTAGAATTATTGGGCAACTAATTAAAAAAATATTTTCTCTCAACTTACATGTTTATTCTCATTTTTTTAAGTTTAACAAATAAGTAACACAAAATGACAATTAAAGTTTTCGACCTTTCAAAAGTATTCAGTGACCAATTTAACCACCCTTCTTTTCAAAAATTGCCACAAGCCTTCCATCAATGGAGTCTGTCAGTTTCTTGATCTGTTCACGATTAACTTTCTCTGAAGCAGCAACCACAGCCTCCCAATTGTTGTTTAAAGAGGTGTATTGTGTTCCCTGATTGTAAATCTCACATTTGAGAAGGGCCTACAAATTCTCAATAGGATTTTGGTCAGTGGAGGAAGGGGGCCAGGTCATTATTCAGGCATCTTTGTGGCCCTTGCAGGCAAGCCAAGCAGTGGAGTACGTGGATGCATGTGAACGAGCATTGTCCAGCAAGAAGGTCATGGCCTTCTTGAATGCTGAGTACATCTTCCAGTACCACTGTTTGAAGAACATGTCTTCCAGAAACAGGCAGTAGGTTTGGGAGTTGAATTTCAGTCCATCTTCACCCGAAAATGTCCAACTACATCATCCTTAATGATAGCAACCCATACCAGTACCCTTCCTCCACTTTGCTGGTGCCTGACTGAAGTGGTGACGTGTCCATTAGTGATCCAGTCACGGGCCAATTCATCTAGTCCATCAAGATATACTCATTTCATCTGTCCGTAAAACATTTGAAAATTCTGTCTTCAGGTATTTCTTTGCACAATCTATACAGTACATTTTAAATCTTATTCAGTGGTGGTCGTGTTTCAGCCTTCTTGACCTTGGCCTTGTCTCTGAGCACGTGACACCATTTACAGTTGCAATTCTGGAATATGATGGCACTGGAGGATAATGGGTTCCTGGTAGCTTCACATTTAATTATTCTCATGCCTTTTGCAATTAATTCGCATCTTTCCTTCTCCATGGGTTTTTTTGCACCACATTTGACTATTTGCAACAAAACCTTTGATTGTCAGGTTGTCATGCCACAATAGTTTAGCTATTTCAAGTGTTGCATCTTTCTGAAAGAATTTTGACATTTTTGACTTTTCATTGTCAGTTGAATCTCTTGGCCCACTTTACCTGAGGCCATGAAGCTGCCTAATAATTATGCACATCTTGATATAACATGTTATTCACTGTTGCCACATCCTCCCTCATTACACCAATTAATATCACCTGGAAATGATTCAATCCAATGAACATTCAAATTTGGAGTTGGAAAATGTGCAAAGAAATGATACGATAAATCCTTGATATTAGAGAACTTTAATAAGCATTTTGCCAAGGCTGGCCTTGCTTTTCACCTTGCTTTTCACCTTAAATGACTGCCCTGCCTGGTTTACCAACTACTTCTCTGCCAGGGTCCAGTGTGTCAAATCAGACGGCCTGCTGTCTGGACCTATGGCTGTCTCCATGGGAGTACCACAGTGTTCAATTCTCGGGCCGACTCTTCTCGTGGTACATAAATGATGTTGTTCTTGTAGCTGGTGACTCAAATCCACCTCTATGCAGACAAGACCATTATGTATACATCCGGCCCTTCGCTGGAACCTGTGCTTACAAACCTACAGGAGAGAGGCTATACAGCACTCCTTGCGTGAGCTACAAATACTACTGAACTCGGGTAAAACTAAGTGCATGCTCTGCAACCAATTGCTGCCCACAGTCCGCCTGACCGGCATTACCACTCTTTGATGGGTCTGTATTACATTTAGACACTAAAAATATCTAGGTGTCTCGTTAAACAGCTCTATCTCCAGTCCAAAATTAAGTCTAGGTTTGGCTTTCTTTTCTGCAACAGGGCCTCCTTCACTTGTGCTGCCAAGCTTGCCCAGGGAAAATGACCATTGTACCAAGCCTAAATTTCAGTGATCTATAAAACTGACTCAAACTCTCTCCTGAAGAAACAGGATGTGGTCTATCACAGTGCAATCCGTTTTGCTAACAGAGCCCCATTTATTACCCAGCACTGTAACCTCTATGCATTAGTTGGTTGGCGCTTCACACCCAGCGCCTATCTCACTGGTACTAATTAATTTACAAGAGCTTGCTAGGCAAAGCCCCTCTGTACCTAAGTTCACTGCTGACCTTAGCTTTACCAACCCACAGCCTGCACTCAAGCAGATACATCTCTAACTTTATGTAGACTCTGTACTGCATTTGTATTTCTTACAAACGCTACCTAATTTTGTATATTGTGTACTCTGTGTCATTGTATGTTGTCCTGCACATCTGCGCTTTGTCTTGGCCAGGTCGCCATTGCAAATGAGAATTTGTTCTCAATCGGCCTACCTGGTTAAATAAAGATTAAATAAAGAAGAGAAAATAAGAATACTCACTCGCCTAATAATTGTGCATGCAGTGTATGCCAATGCACATTTATATGTGGCTGGCATTAACTTTAAACATTAACTGCATACATGTACAGTACATCTACACGCACAGTGTTACTGACATGGGTTAGAGTGGCATGTGAGAGAGGGACAGACAGTAATAAAAGACAGACATTGTTACTGAAAAGATGGAGGACAGAGCGAGGGAGGGATAAAGGAGAAAAGAGGCTCAGAGCAGCTGTTAGTGTTGATGATGATAGATGCTGGCTGTCGGGAACTAGACATCATGAGAGCCACCCGGAGCCTCCACATATGATATTTCTCCCCGTGTGTGTGTGTGTGTGTGTGTGTGTGTGTGTGTGTGTGTGTGTGTGTGTGTGTGTGTGTGTGTGTGTGTGTGTGTATGTATGTCCTTTTTCCCTAAAGGGACAAAAATCAAGCTCCAAGACCACAGTGCTATTTTTCTTGATTACTTCATTCTTTCCTTCCCACACAGTGAAAAGAGTATGTAAGCATTGGGACAATGTCCTTCTGTCCATCCATCTCT
>JACXGJ010018649.1:0-10025 GCA_016801105.1 Esox niger | reverse complement strand
GTTGAATGTTTGTGCACAGTGGTGTGGTTTATTTTGGTTGTTAGCCGAAGGCTATACTACACCCTGTCATTGTCTGCCTTAAGTTTGTAAGTTTGTTCTTTTGTTTTCTTCGTTCATCCTTCATTAAAAACATGGCTCACTACCAGCATACCGTCTCTGCGCCCGTGTCCTTCCACCAGTTCTACCAGATACTTGACAATTACTCCCAAATTCCTTATAAAAATATTTTTACATAGATTATTTATTTGAAAATAACTGGTCAAAATAACTACAAAAAAATTCATTGTGTTCAGACCTCAAATAATGCAAAGAAAACAAATTAATATTCATTATTCAGCAACAAAATACTAATGTTTTAACTTAAGAAGAGTTTAGAAATCAGTGTTTTGTGGAATAACCCAGATTTTGAATCGCAGCATGCGTGTTGGCATGCTCTTTACCAGTCTGTCACTTTGCTGTTGGGTGACTTTATGCCACTCCTGGCACAAAAATGAAAGTAGTTCGGCTTGGTTTGATGGCTTATGACCATCCATCTTCCTCAAATTCCAGAGATTTTCAAAGGCTTTCGGGTCTGGAGATTGGGTTGGTTATGACAGGGACTTGATCTTGTGGTCCACCTTGTTTAACCTGGCTGTGTGGTATGGAGAATTGTCCTGCTGGAAAAACTATTCTCAGAGTTGGGGAACATTGTCAGAGTAGAAGGAAGCAGGTGTTCTTTCAGGATAGGCTTGTACTTGGCTTAATTCATGTGTCTTTTAAAGACAAATGTCCGATTCCAGTCTTGCTGAAGCTTCCCCAAGTCATCACCAATCCTCCACCAAATTTCAAAGTGGGTTTGAGACGTTTTGGGTTGTAGGCCTCTACGGGTCTCTGTTTAACCATTAGATGACCAAGTGTTGTGCAAAGCTGAAAATGTTTCAATCCATTAGTATATGTTTAAATGTTTCTCCTCTGCTCCCCTCAGTGGTTAGTCATTGTTCCATGTCATCAGATGTATGTGGTGAGTGTGTTTACCTGTGTTCATTTTCATTTAGCAATTTGCCTCTGTACTCTGTGTTTTTCTGTTCCGTTGTTTTGTGTTTGTTAATGTATTAAAAAGAGTACACCGACCTGCTACCCCTGCCTGCTCCTGGTCCGTCCTCTACCACGATACACCAAGCTATTTATGACAATTGATAACCACAGAATCTGCAATTGGAATTTTAGATACAAATTCGAAATAGATCAATGTCCTATTATTTCCTTTTGTGAAATACAAACAAATTAATTCTTCCTTGGATCTTAGGATCCAATAACTTACAAAATTATAACCAATTTCACTGTGTGGTGAAAAGCTTTATCGACACATATGACATGCAATATCCCAAAATAGCCAAAAGTGTATCTGACAGTCACAGGAAAAGAACATGACATCTCGCTGAACTTCAGGAAAACAAACTAATTTAGAAAACAATATTTGTTTAAGTGAGTAAAAATGTAATGCTGTAAAATTATAATAAATGTAATTTTTCTAAATGGGCTGTCTTGAACAAGGCATCGGTTGGTTTTGGGGGCAAACAACACTCATCAATTCCATGGATGCCTGTGGATCAATTACTAGTCAACACATGTCATCTCTACCTTCCATTTGCAGCTCCCACACACTAGCCTACCTTGTGACACTCATCGAAAGTGTCCCTGGTTTTGGTGACCCGCATTCTCAAGAGCGGGAAAAAGGACCACACATGGAAATTATACACTGTCAATAACCTAATGCATACGGTCAATAGGACTGTTGGGCAAGCCAGAAAAACTCAGAAATCTTTTGTGTTTTGCATTTCATATAAAACATGAATGTTAAAATAAAATATACAAACATTAATGAAAAGTCAGCGTCCTATTGTTACATGGGTTTCATTTTAACAAGGTTATTACATTCCAAAATATTGTCAAAATGACTGCATTTGTTGTTCTAGTGTACAAACAACACAGTTATTACATTATTACATGGTGTTTCTGCAAAAAGGCATAGACACATTATCTTTGGCACCGAGTGATAAACTACACCTGGGATTAAAACAAACAAAATTATCACATATACAGCATTTGTTCCTTTGTTTATATCAAGCTAGACAAACCAGTCTCAATAGCAAAGTCTGACCCACTGGTTTTGACTTATATTAGGGCCTAATACTACTACAGCTCACTTTGAAGTCACCTCAAACTTCCATCAGTCTGAACTGCCTGACCTAAAAAACATCACTGTTTGGATTTAAATAAGGAGATACTTAAGAGAATAATTACTGCATTGATTAATATGTTATGACTGGTTAAAATGATGCATACCCTAACTTATGCAGTGAAGAGCTGCTCTTTTCTTAAACAACCAAGCCAAAATACATATCCCGTGGTCGTGGAAAAGATGTTACTGTGTTTCAGAAGGTTGAAGTTATTGGCTTGCATCAAGCAAGGAAAACAATTTAGGAGATTGCTGAAATTACTATAATTGTGTTAAATACTGTGAAACGCATTATTAAAACCTATAAAGAATAGTGTTGAACTGTACTGGACTCAACAATGGAGAAATGTCATGTGGTTTAATGAGTCCAGATTTAACCAATCCCAGAGCAATGGGTGTGTCAGGGTAAGAAGGGAAGCATGAAGAAATGCACCCATTATGCATAGTGGCCATTGTACAAGCCTCTGGAGGCAGTGTTATGATCAGGGGTTGCTTCAATAGGTTTTGTCTAAACTACTAAGCAACTTTATGTGGCATTTAAGTAGCAGCTGAGTACCTGCATGTACTGAATGACCAGGTTATCCCATCAATAAATTGTTTCCTTCCTGATGGCACAGGCATATTTTAAGACAGCAATGCCAGAATTCCCTGGCCTCAAATTGTGTAAGATTGGTTCAGGGAGCATGAGGACAAATTTTAACACATGGATTGGGCACCACAGTCCTGACCTTAGCTCCATTGAAAGTCTTTAGGATGCGCTGGAAAACACTTTACTGAGTGGTTTGACTCCTCCGTCGTCAACACAAGATCTCAGCCAAAAATGTATTCAGCTCTGGACGGAAATAAATAATGTGACATTGCATACATTTGCAGGAAAGATGCCACTGCGAATGCACGCCATAATCAAAGCTAAAGGTGGTCCAAAGGAATAATAGTGTGCAACTTTTTGGGGGCGGGTCAGTGTATTTTTCAAGTCCACTTATGAAAGACGTGAATAGCACACACGCAATCTGGTCAATAGACATAAAACGTCCTACAAGTGTTAACAACTATGTGTTCAACATGATCAGATCAAGTTGCCATTGTGACTCTGGACTGCTTTGCACCATCCATTGGTCAATGCTTATAGTGCCACCAATCGCCCAAAGATGAGATATTCAAATCCTCATACGTTTTGCCTCGATTGTTTACAGACATGAATCTGGCATAATATAATGTGAAAACCGGTGCTGTACAACGTTGCCAACGTTTTGAATTTTCTGAAAAACCTACATTTGATCTCTACATTTGATACCATTTAAAAAAGGTATATTTCAAAACACTGCATATGTCTTGTGTCAACAAATTCCTGAGTTCTACCCCAGGAAGTAAAAGCATATCTTCACAACCTTTTGTCTGATTCTGACAGAATTTGATATGCATCATTAGTATGACTAGGAAAGGACATGTGCAGTTTGTAGTGCCAAATGAACATTTTGGGATGCTTTTCCAGAAAATCACATTAAACACTCATGAATCCTGAACACAAACAGGCCTATGCAACCTATCAGTTCAAAAAGGCCTATGCTCGTTTGGCATTCTTATAGCTTGGACCCCTTAATTGCTGCTTTCACCTATATTTTTCAGTATAATTGTGAATCTCAAAAACTTCTAACTCTTTTGTATTCACCTTTGTACTACCATATTAAATATACATGTTAATTTAGATTCATCAGTTTTTTTCGGACTTGAACGTGAACAAAAATGCATATTTTCTCATTGGAAATAGGTACATTTCAAAATACTGTCCTGATCACAAAAGCAAAGTTTGTGGGGAATAATAGCCATTTTCTATACATTTTAGGCATAGGCAATTATGAAATGACACTTACTACCCAGGAACATAAATTATGTTACTACGTTTTTTTTTAGGGCTAAAGCTCCCCAAAAATAAGCCTAGCGATATCCCTGACCCTGGGTTACTTAACTAATTCTTGATTTTTCACTGTCCTGGTCACATACCTTGGTTCATGCCAGGTCAGTTTAACATTGGAGTGTGGGAGGATTGCTTGATCCTGGCCGGCCATGAACTTGAACAGCTATCCGATCAACAATGAGATATGCATCGGACACCAATTAGGGAGTAATTTAGGATGCAGCTCCATGGAACCACTTGCAGCAAGGATAGACCAGATGTTTCAACTACTGACAATACAGTTATATTGCGCCTATTGGTTTTCAAAATATATATAATTACTGAGGTCCGGACCTTGGAGACATCATAGCTGGCTAAAGCCCTGACTGAGAAACAGCACTGGGGTATGTTGAAACTGAATTTAATAGCATTGCTGATATGTTTAGACTGAACGGAATTGCAGTCAATGCAGCCGGTGTTGGCAAGCTAGAGATGATATGCCTACTCCATTTTGTCAGTGAAGAGGAACAACTCTGAAAATACCACGGCTGAACTAGGACGTTTTTTTTCAAATGCACAAATACTGATGTTTACAGAAACAACTACATCGAATGTTTCGAATGGCCTCCCGAAAACCTTTGTCTTCAGAATTTTATATGGAGATGTTTACAACACGTTTTGAGATGAATCTGACCACTACATTGTATGTCTTCTGTACAAATCTAGAAATCCAAAATTAAAATAAGAAATAAATGTCATAAATGAAAATGTTACCAAAACTTGCTATAAGCTTCACCACTTAAAACAAGGGGAAGTTAAACCAACATGGTAAAAAAACAAAAATCCCTTTCAGTTGCAGCTTATGGATGTCCATCGACATTGATAATAATGTTGCTCCGGGTGCACCTATTGATTGCCAGTCTTTCTAGGTTAATTTCTTGTTAGTTTCTTGTTGTAACACACACACCCAAACAAATTTCCTCTCATACCTTAGCATGTACCGAACATCCCTCAAACATAGCTTTAGGAGTGGCAAAACAAATTTGGTAGGTTGATGGTCATGCCAAATACAAAGTATGGGTGACATGTGTTAGCTCCCCATTAGACCACTGATCGACTGGTCACAATACCACTGATCTCATTTAAGTAACTCTAACCTTTTGAAGCACTATGTAAAAAACCCAACATTCATCCTGATGTGCCTCCTGAGTCATTTACACCCTATCGCCCTAGTGACAGCTAATATTGACAACACACACATTGAAAAATGGCCTGACACACCTCATATGCCCCCTTTTTGTCATAACCCATGCTACATTTTTGCCCTTTTTCTCTGAATAAGTTTGATCTATGATGGAAATTGCATTGGCGTGTGCTACCTGTGAACCACTTCGTCTGTTTTTTCACAGTGGGAATCCATCAGTGTTCACATCCAAGTTCCCTGGGAATGGACCATTAGACACTGGCAGGTTGACGGTTAACTAATCGCTAAGGTGATTTGTTGGTGTCTCTGTCTGGCCCAACTGAAGGGAGGGAATAGCACGCTCGGTCAACATCGAGGACCCCTAATGCAGACAGACTTGTTTTGATTGGTTGCCATGACTGATGGACACGTCGCCAAGCTGACAAATGATGGAGTCCAATGCTGATGCGATCGATTTTGGTAATCTGGTCTGTATTTTTGTTCTTTGACCGAGTGTAGCAAGTGGGAAAAAAAGGTAGAGGTAGGTAAGCTGTTCCTAAATCCTATAAACCCCTAGCCTAGCCCTTATCAACAGCTAGGATACTTCTGTAACACTGACAGGTTTGGATAAATGTAGGCAATATAGTGGTACTTCAATCTTGCCCTCTGATAGGCTATTGGCACAATTTCAATACTTTCATATCTCCACAGTTTTACCTTGGTGTAATTTAGGATTTAAAAATATTTCAGGTAAGATATAGCGTCTTGTGTTCTCTTTTCATTTTCGACTTACTATCATCAATACTAGTATCAAATAAGGGTTTTGATATTCAGAGCACTCAATATCCTGTGGTATCGATACTTTTGCATTTGGGCTGATACGCATCATCAGAGAGTCTTTGAAGGCCGTAGTTATTTTCTCAACATCTGTGTAAGCCCAAAGGTTTCCATCAGCTTTAAACACATCAGAATGCGAAAAAATGTATCCCATACGACAGTTAAATACCAGATGGCAAACATCCATTTTGAAGAATTGCAGTGCACCCTTAGCTCACAGGGCCTCTCGTAAACTGTACCACACAAGGCTAAAGGCCCCCTAAAATAGGCCTAGCGATGTCCCAGGATTGAATGTTGCATTTTTATTTTTGTTAAATTTCAGATAATGACCATAACTTGCGGCTATAACACTACAGAATTTCATACCTGCAGTTAGGTATGGACCTCCTAGCTTCTGTCCAACCTACAAAATCACAGTCTTTCTTCACAGTTGCTGTCATTGTTATAGTCTATCATTAGGCCTATCCACCTTTTCATTCTGCTCCTGCTCAACAACTTTACTGTATACAAGAGCAGATATGACAAGTGTTTCTATTTACATTTTGATTGTTATTTATAATTTGATTGCTTGATTAACAGACTCATATACTTTACATTTTTTATGTTATATAAGGTTAGCTAGTTAGCTATGTTCCACAGATCCCAATTTCTTCTAACATGCCAGCAAGATATGACATTGAATCCCCAGTGGTCACAGATAGATCAATCCTAAAAATGCATTGTAAAATCACAAAAACTATTTACATGTAAATCATTTATCAATGCAAAAAGTAAAAACTAATCTCCTTTTGTATTCACAAAAAATCAAACAGGGCTTGGAAAAGTGATCTTTTATTTTTCCTTGACAATTTTCCTCCAGTGTCCGAATTGGCAAATCCTGAGTGAATAAGGCTGAAGTCAGTTTGTCATCCAATCTGTATGAGAAATAAAAATATTAAGTAATCATCAAGGTGTTTACACAACCAATAAGGCATACAGTCAATTTGCCTTGTGTTGCATCGCCTTGTGTTGCATCACTATAATCTTACAATGGGGATTAAAAGCCTGCCATTTTTTACTGCACCTTGCGCTGAAATAATAATTATTGGACGATTATACACAAAGGTCAACCAGAGCATCCAAAAATTTAATTAAATTTGAAAATGTAACCATGTACCTCATTATCCCTAAGGTCAATGTTGTGTTGTACAGATGTAATTTAACAAGTATATGTAGAACGCTGCATGCATTATGGCCATTGTAAAGTAGATGTCCAACTCATGATGCAATTCATGGCATTTCATGTCAATTAACAGTCTAAAGTATGATGAATATACTACTAATATATTTATACTTTAATGTTTATAAATAACTCCCTAAACACTGACCAAATAAATAGGCAATTCATTCAGGTGGGTTGAAAGAAGGAGATGAGTTGAGAGAAGCCAAGGAATATATTACAGAGATCTTCTCAGAGACTCAAAGAGAGCACCTAAAGGGAAGGAAACCAGAAAGAAGAAACTAACTGTGGGTCAAACTAGGCTTAAGAAATGTTTTGGTTATACTCATGTAAAGTCAGTATAAAGTAAGCAAACATTTTAATCTTGTTCAAAAGGGGTCACTCTTAAAGGGGTGCTTTGATAATTTAATGGTTTTCCAACCACATTGAAAATCCTGCAATGTAGAAGTAGAAATATTGGAATTGCTTACTTTGTGTGATCTGCTTCCTCTTTCAAACACACTGGATGAGAATAGTGGCACCTAGTCTGACCTACTCCTTCAGTGTGATCTGAAAAAAAGATGAGAAAAGACACAAGAGGACACAATGAGATCATCCCAGTGTTTCAGATGTTTTCTTTGGATTTCCTCTGTTCAGTTACACCCTTTTCAGACATATGGCCTGGAAAGTGCTTTGGTCACATCATTGATGTGTATCTGTAGGGCCACACTATAACTTTTTAAATACAGAAAACCACAAGTGCCACTGAACCAGCATTTCCTTCATCTGTAATGGATTTTGCATGGGAGGCAAGTCTAATGTCCAAAATTAGGCAACCCAAACTGTCAATCAAATAATCCTGTGCTGCATTCACACTGTATTGAACCACACAACCAGGAAGTAGAGAGCACATTCGCCAGCCAACAACCACAGTTCAGCTCACAGGCACCGAATCTATAGAGCTCACATGACAAAGGTCCCCTGGAATGTGCCTGGGAGGCACATCTGACTCAAAGACTGAAGTTTAAGCAACTCTGCCCATTCTTCTTCATCATCCAATCAATACCAAATATCAAATGTAAGCATGCAACCAGAAAGAAGAACCATAAGCCTAAATTTAACTTAAAAGAAACTATTTCCTGTTTTCATCATTAAACTGTCCATCAATGTCAATGGTGTAAATGCAAAGAGAAAACATTATTGACTGAGCACAGAATGTCTCCTTTTAAGGGAATACAAAAAACTAATTTGGAGTGTGATGTCAGAATGTTGCCAGAATAGCCCCATTGGTGTGGACTAATAGTAGTACACCCTCTGCACTAAACCAAATGGGTTGTGGTGGTCAATGATCAATATGAAAACAGTTTTCTCCCATGTCATCCATTAACAATGTAAATAACTAATTTACCAACCAAAAGCATTTATGTTACATAACTCACTATCCTGCTACATAGATTTAACACCAATTCCATCACCCATTACTCCCCACTCCAAACCCCACTGAAGGCTTCTCGTTAAACAATTATATATTTATGACTTCACCCCAGGGACCCTCTTAGCACAGATACAAAAAGGAAGCACCTTCAGGAGACAAGACAGGAAAGTGCACCATTCCAACAATGGCCTGCATATAAGAAAGACTTTGATATGCACAATAACCATCCTCTCATGCTTGTGGTGGACATAAATACCTATTGTATTCCAGAAATGCTACCAAACACTGCAGGAAGAACTACTATGAGTTACCCATGCCTCCCACCATATCTATTCGCCTGATAAATGACAAAATGTTTTGTCATTCATCACACAGATGTGTAATGTCCACTACTTCAAAGGGAGCTGAGAGGATCTCTGTGGCCCAAATTACTATCAAAGTAGTCTTTCAAGCCAGGCGGATACTTCCACAATCTTTGAATAGCTACAGTTAGGACTGATGCAAGACTGATAGTGGAGTATGTGCATTATCCATTGTATGTGTCAAGTAACATTTTGTGTTGTAATGAGTAGGACAGGTTTTTGCAGGCGGTTCACAGAAAAATGGGCCCAAGTTTCCTTGGGAATGGGCTGAACAAAATGCTAAGCACTACTGTGAGCGGACCATGTCTTATGTTTGTTGCGCTTAAGCGGGTGGAAAGAATAATGAATCGGGGAAAAAAATATTTCTCTGTTGAAACATGTGAATACAAAGGATGTTTCCAAAAGTACAACAAAAAAAGAAAAGAACAAAGTGAATATCAGAGATCATGTGGTGGCACTGTCGTTACTATGCATGGTGGAGAGCTACTTCTAGGGTGTATGGCCGGTCCCCTGGAGGTACTTCCAGACAATGTATAATAATATTTAAAATAGAATGTAACATTTTGGTATTGTGGAAATAAAAACCTGAAAATGCCACTTCACACAGATTTCACTTCTTTCCATGCCAAATTAATGTGTAAACCTTTTCGCCCCTAACCAGTTTGAATTCTGCCTCTAGATCAGTGTTGCCAGATGGGACAATTTTCTATGACAGTGTGTGGGCAAAAAAGGGCTTGGGCAGGTCAATTTACAGATAGGGTTGTATATACAAAATACCATTTGGGCGTTTCGTTTGGGGAATCTGCGGGGGATTGGGCGGTTTACTGTCGGCATGCGGTGAGGGGAGGAAGCTCAGTCCGACTCTTCTGGGGGGTCACCATGGAGATTAGCCAGGTTT
>JACXGJ010018648.1:0-10028 GCA_016801105.1 Esox niger | reverse complement strand
CTCAACCCCTCTCTTTACCCACCACTCAACCCCTCTCTTTACCCACCACTCAACCCCTCTCTCATCCACCACTCAACCCATCTCTTTTACCCACCACTCAACCCATCTCTTTTACCCACCACTGAACCCCTCTCACCCACCACTCAACCCCTCTCTCGCCCACCACTCAACCCCTCTCTCGCCCACCACTCAACCCCTCTCTCGCCCACCACTCAACCCCTCTCTCGCCCACCACTCAACCTCTCTCTCAACCACCACTCAACTCCTCTCATACCTTATTGATGTGATAGCAATTTGAATTTGAAGACCAAAATATTATGTTTTAAAGTTATTAATTCTTAATAAGAAATTGGTGGTTATTTTTATTTTCTGTAATATTTTGTATTAATTTCTATAAGATTATGTTTATGTATGCTGTGAGAGGTTTACAAATCAATGAAGGAATAAGGGGGGGATCTTAAGTGGCAGAGGAATGTACGTTTTGGCCTTATAAGGTAATGAGTAGGAGGTACCAAAGGAGAGGAGACTATAAAACCGGGTAGTAGGACCGAGGTGCTTTGGTTGTATTTTGATGATAATCCCATGCATGTAAAGAAAAGACCTCGATAGAACTTGTGACTATATTTTGAGTTCATAATGACAACTCCGGTCTTCCTATCTCTCTGTCCTTCTCCCTCTCCTTGTCTTTACCTCTGTCACTGTTAGATGTAGAAGGTTCAGTGCTGTGTGAGATAATCCATGTCTTATTTAGATGTAGAAGGATCAGTGCTGTGTGAGATAATCCATGTCGTTTTTAAGATGTCGACGGTTCAGTGCTGTGTGAGATAATCCATGTGAAGTCAGAGTCTGAGGGGAGACCAGAGAGGACCTTTCAGCTGTGCTGCAGGTGAGCTGTGACCTCCCACCACTTTGTGCTGTGACCTCCTACCTCCCTGTACTGTAGATGTGGGTTTGTCTAAGATGTCTGTCCCGGTCCTCCAGCTCTGTGGACAGTAAAAAGGACTTTGTAAAGGCAGTCCATTCCATCCTAAGAGACAAACAGCGACGACAGCTGATGAAGACTGAGTCTCTTCCTCTCAACCAGCAGTATGTCCCCTTTGGAGGCAAACGACTCTGTAACCTGAAGGGAAACAGACCTGCCATGAACAGAACAGGTGTGTGTCAGTTTCTATTGATCATGCAGTGTAATGACTTTGCACCTGTAGACTTTCATGTGGAAGAGAACAGATCATTGTATTTGTCATGCAGTGAAAAATCAAGATTTATTTATTTCCCCTGAAGGCAATTACTGGACTAAAGCCTTGCAGCCTGACTCCGATCAGAGGAAATGTCCTCATGTTCTCTGTTTCTGTTTTAGTCTCCGCGCCGTCTCGGACCCTGGGTCGGAGGAGGGTTAAAAACCGGTTCACCATTGACACAGACCTCATTCTCCATGGAAACAATGAATCCTCAGACTTTAACCCTGCCCACTCCACACCTGACTCCTCCCACCAGCCCATGCCATCCCACAACACCCTGCTCCCTACCCTAAAGCCTCAGGAGCAGCGGGTGGTGTCGAAGGCAGGCGACACGGACCGCTGGGTGGAGGAACAGTTTGATCTGGGTCGCTACGACGACCAGGGGGGCCTGACGGCGGAGGTGAAAGAGACCGACATTCTGAGCGACGATGACGAGTATTGCCAGTCAGTCAGATCTTCATCTGCCGAACCCAGCCTCCTGGAGCATAGGATGGAGAGCGTGGCTCTGGACGAGAGGACGGGAGTGATTGTGAAAGAAGAGGAGATGAAGAGGAGACCGAACCGAGTGGGGGAGGTGACAAGCAGCAGCTTGCATGGTGTTCTCTGTGAGGGAGGAGACAGAGTTAAGACCCACCCCTCCTCACCGGTCCCTCCCCGCTCACGGTCTCCTGCCCCTCCCGTGAGGCTTACCCCCCTCAGGAAGCAGTGCGCTGTGGAGGGCGGGGTCGAGAACGATCTCTGTGATGTCATCTGGGTGCGACGCGAAGACTACGCCAATGTGCAGAACAGCGACGTCTTCTGAGGAAGGAGATGGAGGCGGATGATTAACAGGCGGGGGAGGAGTCATGTCTTCTAAATGGGGAGGGATAAGTGACAGGGCAAAGGAGGTTCATTCATATAAGCTTTAAGAAAATGAGGCATTTGAGGAGGGAAGAACAACCCTCGTCCATGTAAACTCTTATTTCTCGACCTGTTTAGCGCTGCCTTTTTCCTGACTCCTTACCTTTCTTCTCCTCCTCCTTCTTTCTCTTCCCTTACCAGCCTAGCTGTATTCCTCCTCCTAAAGGGGTGTATTCACTCGAAACAAACGGATGCAACATGTGCCGGGTGGGAAGTGACTAACCTGAACTAGTCCTGTAAGTCATGCTCATACCTTTTGGAAAACATGTTCTGTTGCAAAGCAGTTTGTTACGGAGTGGAGTGTTGAACTGACCCCTGGCCCCACCCCCGACCATGCCCTGACAATCCTACAGTCATCTGCTGGGAGGTGGACCACACTAATGCTGCCTCCAGCAAACACGCACACACACACACACACACAGACAGACACTGAAACACACTGACATTTTACTATGACGTCTTGTTACCAAAAAATATATATTTTTCCAACACAGGAATGATAGGTTGTATTTTTGCTGGTGGGAATTAGAAACTCAAGGGCTGTGTGAACTTCTAAACCTGGTCTGCCTCCCAAAACGACACCATATTCTCTATGAAGTGCACTACTTTAAACCAGGGCCTATGCATTCCAGTCAGGAGTAGTGTGCCACATAGTAAATAGGTGCCCTTGGGGCTTTGGCCTATCCCCTTTACATAAGGGGTCTCTGGCTGCTGTTGTAATACATAGAGATACCTAGAGGACTCAATGTAGAGACAAAGACAAGATGAGATCTCTGTCCTCTGGGAAGTACAACTCTGCCAGATTGACAACGCTTTTACTGTTCTGCTATACATTGGCTGATGATAGCATTGAGATTAACTGTTAGAAAGCGAAAAACAATATATTCTAAAATAGCTTTCCTGTCATTCACACTCACGTCTGTGTTGCAATGTCATTTTTTAAATCGTAATTTTATTTTCATCTTGTAAAAACGGTAACGTATCTTGTACTTTTTGTTTCCATGACATTGAACTGCCCAGTATTACTTACTCCTCCAACATGGAAGTGATCAGATATGACTCTGTAGTAGTAATAGGAATCCTGTTTTACTTGAATTTTCTTTTGAGGTTCAGTTTGAAAGGAGACATTTGACAGAACCCCAGCTGTTAATGACCACATTCCCACCAGAGGGTTTTCCTACCAAGTAGGATCAACGAGGGAGCCGGTTAACCTGATAAACAACCAGAAATAATCACAACCTAATTTTTGGCCATGCCCATTACAAGCTGTTAATAAAGTGTTAAAAGTGTACTATTGAGGCAAGTTAGCTGGCTGAATCCATTAATGTGTAATACACTCAAGTGGTTTGATGCCATTCTGACACGAAAGCTGTTTCAAGCTGCTTACATATTCTGACATAGAACTGGGCGATATGAGGCCTAGACTGGGGGATCATTCACATGCTAAAAGGGGTCAATTCTGTCAGACGTGTGATGTTTCATCATTGATATCTATTCAAACATTTTTACATTGCCAGACTGATCAGTGTGTGTGATGATAAAAATTGTTTGACAATGTTGTTAATGTTCAGAAATCCCACCAGCTTTATAATTAGTAATGGTACATTTCATATAGGTTGCTAAAATCTCATTGGTAGAAGCATTGTCTACCAATGTTCGTATCACTAATTACTTCCTGATCCCTGCTCATGAAAAAAACCTGATCACACTCAGGACAGCACATTCAGCAGAGACAGTTCCAGTATTTCTGGTAGTTTAGCCAGCTTGTTGATCTAAGTTACTGATCCAACTGACTAACTTGTAGGTCTGTTGACCCAACTGGTCAACTGTTTGATTCTTAATTGCAGTTCTGTTGTAGGTATCAAACAGCAGCGTACGATCTACTGGCAACGAAAGTTGTCTAAAAGTGTGTTTAAATTTAACAAAAGTTGTCTTTGTGTCTTTCTACATTCATGTTTGGGCCATTTAGCAGATGTCTTTAGCTAGAGAACCTTAGTGTATAACCAACTGGAGCAGTGATCTAGTTATTTTCCCCCTTCCTGGTCAATCCAACTGCCAACCGATTATTGTTTCTACATCCCACAGTCCTCTAACTGAAACCACTGAATGTGTTGCGCACACACAGAATAATTCATGATAAACCTTTCTATTGCACAATTGTCCATGGATTGGCATTGCACTTGTCAGACATTGGAAGGAGAATAAAATCAAACTGTCGGACTAAATGCTCAAAACCACTAATCTGCAGGTTGAAACAGGACGTTGAGTTTTTCCTCACGTCATCACAACGAGGGCTCCCAGGATATCTGTGGTAAGGTCACATGCTCATTACTGTAAAACTCCTGGTTTTGTGTTGGCTATGAAAACTCCAGGCAGGATCTACAGGAATAGTGGGGTATTCAAACAAGTTGCTGTTGTCTTATCGATAATAAGTTGTTAGGATCATTATATTCTACTTTTAAAATCCTGGCACCTATACTAACACTGTCCCTGAGACTGGTTGGGTACTAAATGGCACCTGTAGAGCATTATTTTGAACTAGGTCGTTAGGCTCCTGGTCTAAAATCATGCACTAAGTAGGGCGGAGGCTGCCATTTAGGATGCACACATTGTACAATCACTGGTCTGGTAGGGAATCTTGTTCCTTACACTTTCCCTGCTTTGGCATTTTTAAAGCTGTTTTTGTTCTACTGTGGTTTACTATGATATTATTATTATTATTATTATTATTATTATTGTTAATAAAAATGTAAATCTTATTTGGTATTTCGTTTTTTTTTTTGTTTCTCAATATGTTGTTCCTCTCCTGGCCATTCACATTGACCTGTTTTATAAGCTAAAAGGGTGATCAGGAACGATTCCACAGTTCTTTCAGTAATTGTTTAGGTTACAGTCCTGGTCCTGTTTTGATTTGAAGATGTGAAGTACATCTGTCCTCCCACAAGGGGGCAGTAATAATGGGAGCTTCTACCACCTGTAGTGCACTGGTTTCTTCATAGTCTGGTGCGTGTTCATGTCCGTGTAACTGTTAGCAAAAGGGGTCCTTTTTTCTGAAAGGAGAAAACAAAAAATATAAGCGCAAACAAAGGCATTTCTACACAATGTGGGGGAATAATTGTTATGAATGTTTTTCTGGCAATGTTAGCAAGTTGAATAAGATAACTCTTCAAATATAGACTACACTGTGCACAATTACAAGGCAAGTTGTATTTCTCAAGATTTATTTTATTGTTGAACAATCACAATGCTTTATGTCAATACATATATAATTTAAGTAAGTTTAACAAATAAGTAACAAAAAATGATTAATTAAAATGTTGGTCCTTTCTAAAATCTTCAGTGACTGATATAACCACCCTTCTTTTCAATAACTGCCATGAGCCTACCATCCATGGAGTCTGTCAGTTTCTTGATCTGTTCATGATCAACTTTCACTGAACCTGGAACCACAGCCTCCCAAATGTTGTTCTAAGAGGTGTATTGTCTTCCCTGATTGTAAATCTCACATTTAAGAAGGGCCCACACATTCTCAATAGGATTTAAGTTTGGTAAGGCAAGGGGCCAGGTCATTATTCGGGCAATTTTGTGGCCCTTGCTGTCTAGCCAAGCAGTTGAGTACTTGGATGCATGTGATGGAGCATTGTCCTGCATAAAGAACATGTCCTTTTTGAATGCTGAGGACTTCTTTCTGTACCGCTGCTTGAAGAAAGTCTCTTAGAAACTGTCAGTAGGCTTGGGAGTAGAGTTGGACCTTTTTGAACTGAAAAGGTCCAACTGCCTCATCTTTAATGATAGCAGCCCATACCAGTAGCCCTCCTCCATCTGGCTGGCACTTGACTGAAGTGGTTCCATGTGTCCATTAGTTATCCAGCCACGGCCCCTTCATCTGGTCCATCAAGAGTCATTCTCATTTAATCAGTCCATAAAACCTTTGAAAAATCTGTCTTCAGGTATTTCTTCCACCCAATCTATACAGTACATTTCAAATCATGTTTATTGGTGGTCGTGTTTCATCCTTCTTGACCTTGGCCATGTCTCTGAGCACTTGACACCTTGTACATCTGGACACTCCAGGTAGATTGCCCATCTGGAATATGATGGTACTGGAGTATAACGGGTTCCTGGTAACTTCAGGTTTAATTATTCTCAACTCTTTTGCAGTTAATAAACGTATTTTCTTCTCCATGCGTTTTTGCACACCAGTTTACTATTTGCAACAAAATCTTTGATAGTCCGGTGGTCACGCCTCAATAGTTTAGCTATTTCATGAGTGTTGCATCCAACTGAAAATAATTTTAAAATGTTTGACTTTTCAGTGTCAGTTAAATCTCCTTTTTTAGCCGATTTTACCTGAGGTCGTGAAGCTACCTAATAATTATGCACACCTTGTTATTAGATGATATTCACTGTTGCCATACTTACACCAACATTTTTCACCTGAAAATGATTAAATCCAATAACCATTCGAGTTTATATGGTTTGGAGTTGGAAAATGTGCATAGAAATAATGATGAAAGAGGAATACCCTCTTACCTAATTGTGCACGCAGTGCAATGTGAAAAAACATTTTTTTCTTCCGTTGGAATTTTTGTAGTACTACTGTTCCAACACCAGATGGAGACACGTTACCAGTTCAGATGACCCATGTTAGTGGGTTATTGAGCTGTTTTATACCATGTCACGAAATTAGCCACGATGATTGAACACAACCATTGCAGTTTCAGATATGCGTTTAAAAATGCGTTTAATCCACAGAACAAACTTTTTAGTAGCGAGGAACATTTTGGCCAAAACCGAATAACACGGGAGAGACCTCCAAGATGTTTGTCAACAGAAAGACAAAACAGTTCGCAAAAACCTGGTCGGAATATATCAATAGCAGTGACTGTAGTGTAGAGCACAAACAGAGATACATGACACATACTGACAAATAATAGGCCTACGATACAAAAAAATATTCTAATTTCCCTGGAGGGGGCAGAAATACACCCTACACCCACTTTTTTTCTAGTAAGCAACCACTCGCTCACTTTTCAATACTCACTATAACCACTGTTTCACAGTCGTTTAGTAGAGCGATTACACCCTGTCAATTAAAAAGGGTAGTGGATCTTGTGACAATGTTTAGCTTATAATTTTGCTAAACTTTTTTGGGCATATTTAGAGGAACAGCTTGCATAGGGATACGCGTAAACGTTGCAAACTATAATTAAATGGAGACGCGCAACTCACGTTGAAGCGGTTTCATGAACACAGAAAATAAATCCGTTAGAAGATAACTGTCGACGCAACAGACATAATTAGGATACTGCCTAGCTGTTAGACAATTAAGTAAAAATATTTTGAAAACCAGCCGACCATGAGAGTGCATATGAGGAAATATTATTATGTAATTGATTATCTCGTTAATACGTTTAAATAAAGTAAAATCTCTTATTCTCACAACGATATCATAATCAATCTAGTAGCCATTTTGACAACTGCATTTAATGCGCAACTGAAGAGAAATTGAATATTAGTCAGTTTGCACACAAGGTCCAAAAGAGATTTGCTTTTGCATTCATCCAAATCCCTGAATATGCGTGTCGCAATGAATGATGCCCGGAAGAATTTTTGTTTAACTGCCCTGCGCTAAGACAGGACGACATTTTCACCTTTCCAGCAAAGGGATTCGATCAATCAACTTAAGAAGGTCCAATCGCAATGCTACCTATACCACAGAAACCAAGTTAACGTCAGAGCTGTCTGCACATTTGAATGAAAGCGTTACTCACACATCTACATTTCTTGTATTTTCCCCTGAGCTCAAACGTCGGCTAGTAATGTGGTGGGAACTTAGAAATTCCAAAGTGATCGTTTTTTATGAAAACTCACGTGACTTTTTATACCTTGTATTGCATATGTAACACGTTGGTAAAACGTAGGTCCAATCGATTTCTAACTCAGTTTATAGAGCCTAGTTGAACTATTCCAAAATTAGGCGGACATAGCTTAAATTAGCCTTACTAGAGATCGGATACCATTTTCAAAGCTTTTTTAACCCATGGCGCCTTCATTCTGCCTACGGGTGTAAATCCACTCCTTCGGGCACCACTAAAACTGCTGTATCACCAAAACGGCAATTACACAGACATATATTGGAAACAGGCAAGCCGTCCGGAACAGTGGTAGGGTTTCCCTGGCGCAGTGAACCATTGTTCCATTACCAAAGGACACGCTGTGAATAAACTGGGTAGTAAACGCGACACTTTCAATCATACGATTATGTAACCTATAGGGACTTCATTTTACGTTTTTTTTACTGTCTCTGATGTTAGATCGACAATGATGCTGGCCGAATGCTTCCAATAAGTGTTGTATTTCTCATTTCGGGGAGACAGAATGCAATCTCTGACGTCCTGACGATTGCCATATGTCATACCATCTTATCAGGTCGTAGCTGGACATATTGAAACACACACACACACACACAGAGTCAGAGAGAAGGGAAGGGAGAAAATAGAGGACAGAACACTCCCGCTGCTGCGTACGTAATTATATTCCAAACCTAATCTCCGTATTGCCCACCACAGTCCAGTAGTGGCTTCTTATTTCTCTGTGGGTGACTGTTCGGGGGAAAAGAAAACGAGAAAGGGACAGACCGCGAAACAGTCTGAATGAGAGAGAGAGACACAGAGAGAGACAGGCAGACAAAGTGTGTGTACGAAAGTGAGTCAGAGAGGCAGACAGAAGGAAAGAGAATTATCCTGATAAAATAATACACTTTCTATCCCAGTTTATCATTGCTGCTTTGAAAAATGATTTTTGCCGTTTTCGTGAGGACGGTTCGGATTGCAAAGTAAACGCTCGCTTAGTAATAATGGGGTAGGTGACCACGTGAAAGGATATTGGATTTCGAGACACGCGTAGCTGAGAAAAGGGAAGAGACTTGCAAACAAACTCAACGAGAGAGAAACCACTGCGGGAGCATCTTCTCCGAGAAATGCCCGAAGTCGTCGAGGCGATGTGGACAACTGTCCGGATAATTCTCTTAATAGATCATACGACGGGCTATTCAATTCTGTCGATATCAGTGTGATGAACTCATTACTGTGGAGATGCATGTAAAATTGGATTACGGGTGTGTGGAGAGGAGGAAGAGACTGTTCACCTGGCTGATACTCTTCACGCCGATGTTTAGCCCGAGTTCACAACAAGTACTCAGAATAGGTACGTGCATGTTAGGCTATAGCATAACTAGGAGCCTATATGCTTTTCATGTGTTGGTTTTCTATATCCAACATTACGTATCTGCGATAGTACAGAAGAAACTGTCTGTCCGTGTGCTTTCTCCACAATTGACAGAAACGTTGTCTAGAGCATACTCTAGGTTGGGGCTCCCGGGCCATATGTGGTTCTTCAAACCCCATGCGGTTGCCTTTTTTCTCTAACCGTTATTATTAGATATGTTTATAGCAATCATAAAATGGGAAATGACGAAAAAAGCAAGTTAATAAAAAACCTCAAACCCAATTGTAATTCATTTGCTTCACTGTAACCAAACGTATGGGAGGCACTGTTCATAGTTTACAATTAAAATACAGTGTTTCTGAAAGCATCTTTTAAGTGTTCCTTTTTAAATGATGGTGTAACTATTTAGTTTTTACTGCACTTTGTTTTGTCTTTATTTACCTGTGATTGTATTTCTGTCTACTGATACATGTTCTCAACATTGTGTTTTGTATTTAGAGCAGTCTGTTACAATTGTGATTCAGCCTACACACAATCCAAAGCCATCTTCTACCACATGATACTGAGAAGAGGAATAATGTTGTTTTTTTCCCCTTAAAAGCAAAATAATACCTGATGATAAGCTGACCTCATTTTTCCTCAGATACAGTAGTAATTGTA
>JACXGJ010018647.1:0-10029 GCA_016801105.1 Esox niger | reverse complement strand
CTGTGGGGGTGAAACACTGGGTAGGGGGTAGGTACAGTTACTGCTTCTCTGCTTAATGGGCCGTACTGTGGGGTGCAGGTGTGGCCTGTTGGATGGTTTCCCTAACTTGAGAGACCTCAGCCCTCAAGTCTTTCATAAGCACCATGTCAGAGCGGGTTTCTCTGATTTCAGAGAGCAGATCAGGAGGAAGTGTGACTGTGCTTTGTGGGGTGGTACTTTTCTTTTCCACTGAAGCTTCAATTAACTGGACTGTATTTACATTAGTTGAATGTGATGAAACACAGTGTTTCCTTTTGTCCTGCCTCTCTCTTTAGTGCATGCACTGTTCAGTTTCTCCAGCAGCAGCTCATCTGAAGTGTCTGTCTGCAGGAGAAAAGGCTGCAGTTCACTTTTAATATTGTCACTCTGAAGACCAGTTAGTACAGTGTGCATAAAAAGACACTGGACTAGAGTTGGATCATATTTTAGACTTTACTCAACCTGGGAAGCAAACAGAATTTTTTGCCTCAGGTCCATTGCCCTTATTAGAAAGTTTTGAGACACCTCTTTACTGCTCTGAACTTCAGAGGTGAGTTGTTTATAACTCTGTGGCACCTCTCTCCTGATAGTGAGATCTGAGTATCCTGGGAAGGGTAGGCAGTGTTAATGGGTCTTTCCATTCAAGGTAACTTCTTAACTGCAGGCCTGATGTGATGCACGGATTACAGCATGACAATCTCTGCCTTTGCTGCTCCCACTTTCAATTTACTTGCCCAGACTAGAAAATGGTAGCCTATCCTTTTGCCCTGGTTCACCTATCTGTCCAGTTGTCTAAAAATGCTTGCGCCACATGGGGCCATTAGGGGCTTTTGGGAGCATATACTCTTCTAGTTTGCCGGAACCAGCAAGGGGGCTAGGGTTTGTTTTAATTTGACCATGTACTGCATTGTCCTTTTCTTTTAAAATTTGCCTTAGCGCCTCTACCTCTTTCTGGAGATTCTCCTGAAAATCAGTTTTACTAGGTTTTCACATACACTTAAGTTTGTTGTCGTCTGAATTTTTTCTATTTTGTCACTAACATTAAAAATGTTCTCCAGGTTGACCAAATCTTCCTGTTGAAGGTACTTTATTACATGTGAAATTAATTGACGGCTAGTTTTACCAATTACAGTTAACATTTCTTAAAGTGAACCCCCACCATAAATAGTGTCTATGAACGTTATGGCGTTTGCCACTGGCCATTTTATCAGCGTATTAGCCAGTAATTGTTTTTACCAGTATCTACTAACTTACTGGAATAGTCAAGAATTTAGCAATTGCTACCGAGTCTGACAATACTACTTCATTTCATTGCATAAGAACTTAATATTTAATACCGTGGCATAACAATTTACTTTTTTCTTTCATTCGTGAATGACATTGATATAATAACTAACTTTTTCATTAAGTGAAAAAATGAACATTTTGGAATGTACAAGTAAAAGTCTCAATGCTGTACAACATATTTTTATTAAGGCCCACAAATAAAATGTATAAATGTCCTTGCTTTCAATAGATTTGAATGTAGGTCTTCCACATGAGAGGCACTGTCTTGAACCCCTACGCCACAGCATTACCTGTTTCAGCAGTCGCTGGACAACATTTAGCATTGTGTTAAACTTAATAACGTTTCTTATTAAATTTACTTCCATCATAGCATCTATGAGATGTATAGCTTTTGCCACTGGCTGTTTTACCAGGTTACTTGCCAGTAATAGGCTTACTAGTATCCACTAACTTCCTAGGAATATACATAAAAGACTTGAGCAACTGCTAGTGAGACTGCAGATATACTGTTCCAAATGTGCTTATCTATCCTCACACAACAACGCATGCACAAATCCACCAGAAACAGTCACAATATAAGCATGTTTTATTTGAGACTTACCATAATGTAGATACAGAATGTTTATTAAGCCAGCAAAGTTTGTGTCTATATGGATTAACTCATAATGCATACTTCGCTTTTCCTTTGAGGAGATCCAAACACAGGACCTAGAGTTTGCAGGTCCGCTTCACTAACCAATTTGCTTTTTTACAGGGAGTGCTAAGTCAGTCACTAACTCACTCACTCGCTCAGAAAGAGACATTTGCACTTCTTAGCCGGCTCCGCTTACACGGTGTCAGCGTTCTGGTGATCGAGGAAGGAGGACGCGGACTGCGGAGCTATTACATGTATGTTCATTTATTAAAGATGAGCTGACATATGCTCTGTTTAGTCGAGACAATAACACACAAAGACAATGGGAGCAGAGGGAACATATATACTGAGGGGAATGACTTAATGATGATCAGGTGCGCTAAACGAGACAACAGGTGCAATGAGTATATGAGATGGGGCGATGGTGTCAGAAGGTCGGTGACGTCGAACGCCGAAGCCCGCCTCCTGCAGGGGGAGGATGGGCAGTAGATGGCGTGGTCGTCACAGTACCCCCCCGCTGACGCGCGGCTCCGGCCGCACGACGACACCGTCCCCGGGGTCGACCCGGAGGGCGCGGAGCAGGACGATCCGGGCGACGGCGATGGAAGTCGCGTAGAAGGGCGGGAGCCAGCACATCCCGCCTCGGGACCCAGCTCCGCTCCTCCGGACCGTACCCCTCCCACTCCACGAGGTACTGGAGGCCCCCAACCCGGCGCCTCGAGTCAATGATGGCGCGGACGGAGTACGCCGGGGCCCCCTCGATGTCGAGAGGAGGAGGAGGGACCTCCCGCACCTCACACCCATGGAGGGGACCAGCCACCACCGGCCTGAGGAGAGACACATGAAACGAGGGGTTAATACGGTAGTCAGGAGGGAGACGCAACCGATAAGTTAACTCGTTGACTCTCCTCAGGACTTTAAAGGGCCCCACAAACCACGGGCTGTGCTTCCGGCAGGGCAGGCGGAGGGGCAGGTCCCTGGTGGAGAGCCAGACACGGTCACCCGGGCGATAGACTGGGGCTTCCCTGCGGTGGCGATCTGCAAAGGTCTTTTGGCGACGGACAGCGAGCCAGAGGCGAGCCTGCACAGCCTCCCATGTGCCCGCTGCCCGCCAGAACCAATCGTCCACCGCAGGGGTACCGGTCTGGCTCGGGGTCCAGGGTGCCAGGACCGGCTGATACCCCAGGACGCACTGAAAAGGGGAAATCCCCATGGAGGAGTGGTGCCGGGAGTTCAGGGCGTACTCTACCCACGGCAGGAACTCCGCCCACTCCCCAGGCAGGTCCTGGCAGTAGGACCGAAGGAGCCTGCCCTTATCCTGGTTCACACGCTCCACCTGCCCGTTGGACTGGGGGTGGTAACCCGAGGTCAGGCTGACTGAGACCCCCAGGTGCTGCATAAAAGCTGTCCACACCCTGGACGTAATCTGGGGGCCCCTGTCCGATACAATGTCCTCGGGCACCCCATAGTGCCGGAAGACGTGTGTAAAGAGAGCCTTGGCGGTTTGCAGGGCAGTGGGGAGAGCGGGCAGAGGTAAGAGACGACAGGTCTTAGAGAAGCGGTCCACAACGACCAGGATGGTGGTATGGCCCTGGGAGAAAGGGAGATCGGTAAGGAAGTCAACAGATAGGTGGGTCCATGGCCGTTGTGGAATGGGTAAGGGGTGCAACTTACCCATAGGCAGGTGTTGGGGTGCCTTACTCTGGGCGCACACAGAGCAGGAAGAGACGTACACCCTCACGTCCTTAGCCAAGGTGGGCCACCAGTACTTACCGGCCAGGGCCCGCATGGTCTGCCCGATGCCAGGATGACCGGAGGAGGGAGAGGTGTGAGCCCAGTAGATGAGCTGGTCACGGACAGACGTCGGCACATACGTGCGACCCTCAGGGCATGAGGGCGGAGAGGGCTCGTCACGCTGCGCACGAACGATGTCCGCGTCCAACTCCCACACCACCGGTGCAACAATACATGACTCCGGTAGTACGGGAGCCTCATCCACTGACCTCTCCTCCGTGGCATGCTGGCGAGACAGCGTGTTGGCCCTGACGTTCTTACTTCCCGGCCTGTAAGTGAGAATGAACACAAACCGGGAGAAGAACATAGCCCACCTGGCCTGGCGAGGGGTCAGTCTCCTCGCTGCCCGCATGTACTCCAGGTTAGGGAGGTCAGTCCAGATGAGGAAAGGGTGCTTGGCCCCCTCTAACCAGTGCCGCCACGCAGACAGGGCTCTAACCACGGCCAATAACTCACGATCACTGACATCGTAATTACGATCCGCTGCACTGAGTTTCTGTGAAAAGAAAGCACAGGGACGAAGCGTGTTCCGACTCCCGTTCGTTGGGAGAGGATGGCCCCAAGCCCACATTCGGACGCGTCCACCTCCACAACAAACTGGAGCAACGGGTCGGGATGGGCCAGGACCGGAGCGGTGGTGAAACGGTGTTTCAGTTCCACAAACACCCGCTCCGCATCCGTGGTCCACCGTAACCGTGTCGCCCCACCCCTCAGGAGGGAGGTGATCGGAACCACGACCTGGCTAAAGCCCCAGATAAACCTCCTGTAATAATTAGAAAAGCCAAAAAATCGTTGCACGCCCTTTACCGTGGTCGGGGTCGGCCAATTACGCACAGCGTCAATGTGATGCTCCTTCATAGCCAAACCCGTGCGCGAGAAACCGTACCCCAGGAAGGATACTGACGACTGGAAAAACAGACACTTTTCGGCTTTAACGTACAGTTCATGTTCCAACAGCCTAGCAAGCACTTTACACACCAACGAGATATGCTCAGCGCGAGTAGTCGTATAAATCATGATGTCGTCAATATATACAACTACCCCTTTGCCTAACATGTCCCTGAAAACGTTGATGAAGGATTGAAAGAATGATGGAGCATTCATAATGGCACGTGGTAGTACTAAAGGCTGTTTTCCATTCGTCCCCCTCCCGGATACGCCTGAGGTCTAACTTTGTGAAAAAGCGGGCCCCGTGCATTCTCTCGACCTCCGCAGAGATCAAGGGGAGAGGGTAGCGGAACGGGATGGTGATCTTATTCAGCCCCCTTTAATTGATGCACGGGCGCAAACCACCGTCCTTCTTTTTCACAAAGAAGAAACTCGAGGAGACCGGTGACTTGAAAGGCCTAATGTATCCCTGCCCTAACGCTTCCTCAACATAAGCGGACATTGCTGCAGTCTGCGGGACAGGGGATACACGCGACCCTTAGGGAGTGCGGCTTCACTTAAGAGGTTTATCGCGCAATCCCCCGGCCTATGACATCCTTTAATACAACTATTCACAACATACACAAAACATGAAAGCAGGTGAACATCTAAGAAAACATAATATTGACATTGTTTAAATCCAATCAACCCGACCTAGGACTAGTATAGCTACTAATTTCTGAAAACTTTCTGTAGACCAAACACGTCGGCCATGTGTTTCATGAAGATCAAAAAGTGTCAAGTTGCACTAATTATGTATAAAGCAGGGAATTAAACCTTGTAAAACACATTAAGAACAAAGAGGCCCAATCAACTGCAACCAGTATATACAGCCAATATAAGTTACTGATGACCAACTAACCGCTGGTGGCATGAAAATGCTGGAACTGGAAGCAATCGGTTGGAAAGTTTTAAACATGGATGTACTAGGCATTCGGTCCGACCTACACCCTGGAAGCACCTGCACGCAAAAACAACATTCAGCTGTTATAATGTCACATTTCACAATTTACTATAATGTCATTATAATGGTACTATATACGTGTTAATAAACTATGCAATGTTAGTACTGACATAAATAACTAAAGCAGTTAATTTTATTGTCAAACCCACTTTCAACAGGCTTACTTAAAGTAGTACCTAGAGTTATGATTTGTGAAAAATTGTGTTTGAATTCATACCTCAGATTCTGATATGTTAATCCTCAAACCATGACAATACACTACTGAACACATGGTTTTACACATGAACCCAGGTTAAGGGAATTACACTATAGTTTATTACCTCGGCAGTCTTCACCCTTGCATCCATGCCCTTATGTGTGATTCAGCCTTGGAGGAAAGAAAACAATCCGCTGTTTTACTTTAATGTTGCATTATCATCAGCTTAGAGAGGAAACTACATGAGGATAATGGCATTAATAGTTGGCAACTACCGTATACAAATAATAAACATGTATTTTATTTGGAATGAAGTGTCATTAAAAACAAAACAAATTGCAGAGATTTGGTTTCTATCATATATGTGGAAGGTCCTAGAACGGCCAAATAATCTTTTATTTTCTTGTTAACAATTTGCTGCAGATGACTGCAGATGACTCTTTAAGCAAATGCATTTAAAACAGTAACTGTGTCTTTCTGCTGTCTCTCCTCCCCCTGCAGTGGACGGGCTCAGTCGCTCAACGTCACCGGCCTTCTGACACCCCCGCCCATCTCCTCTGTCCCTTTCACCTGTTGTCTTGTTTAGCTCAACTGATCCTAATTCTTAGTCATTTCCCCCTGTACATATGTTTCCTCTGCTCCTCTGGCCTTTGTTTGTTATTGTCTCACCCATGTGAGCATATGTTTGAGCTACACTTTGAATACAGAATAAATAAAACTACTTCGGCGTTTCAGTGTCCCTGCTCCTGAATTCCCTCCGCCGCTCTCAGAATAACACACCTAAAAGTATGGAGCACGGAGGAGCCGAAAGCATATCTGGGGTTGCAGATCTCGTAAAGGAGCACTCATCAATGCTGGCCAGCCTAGGCGCCGCTATGGAAAGTGTTTAACAAGCAGTGCAGCGCCTAGAGCTGAGCCAGCAGAATCCCGCAACAGCGGCCATACTGTCGCCACCCCAGACTGTGGTGGCGATGCACATCCCGCTCCTCCAGGATTACAACGGGACGGCTGACCGCTGCCAGGGTTTCTTGCTACAGGTCGACCTCGCACTCCAGGCGATCCAACCTGCCCCTACAGACACCCCGAGGATCTCCTCATTCGTCTCCTGCCTGTCTGGGAAGGCCCTGGAGTGGGCCGCCGCCGTTTGGAACTCCGAGGGACCCACCCCGGGCAGCTACGCCAAGTTCATCCACCAGCCGTTTTCGGCCATCCACACGAGGGGAGAGAGGAGGGTGAACGGCTGTTCTATCTACAGCAGGGGACAAGGTCCGTGCAGGACTTCGCACTGGGGTTCTGAACCCTGTCAGCAAGGTCCGGGTGGAATGAGCGGGTACTTACCGACAACTACCGCTGCAGCCTTCGAGAGGACGTCCGAAAGGAGTTGGTGTGTCAAGACATGACCCTCTCTGTGGACCAATCCATACGTTTTACAACCTGCTACCTGCTGGAGGACGTCCCTGCAGAGGCCTGCCATTTCCACCCCACCAATTGAACACCGCTGTCCCCATGGACCTGGGGGTGGATGCACTCACGGGCAGAGGTCGAGGGGGACAGGTGTAGGGTACCTCAAAAACATTTTGGAGCCGTCCCTCTCCTTCCATGTCATCGACATCGACATCGACCGCTAGAAGGGGCCGGGTGTATCCACTGTCCGGTACCAAGATGGCGGCTTTGGCCATGTATGTCGAGGCAGCTCTGGGACCCTTCAGGTCACAGGTCTCCTCCAGTTTTTTTTTTGTGCAGAAGGACGGTGGATTATGCCCATGCATCGATTACAGGGCACTGAACAAGATCACCATCCCGTTCAGCTACACTCTTCCCCTGATCATTCTTTCAATCCTTCATCAACGACATACTATGCGAAGGTGTGGTTGTGTATATTGATAACATCTTGATTTACACGGCTACACACGCTGAGCATGTCTCGTTTGTTGGAGCATGACCTGTACTGTTGTGTCTTTTCTAGTCGTCTGTGTCCTTCTTGGGGTACCGTTTATCTCACACGGGTGTGGCTAGGGAGGAGCATCACATTGACGCCGTGCGTAATTGGCCGACCCCAACCCGGGTAAAGGGAGTGCAACGATTTTTTGGCTTTTCTAATTACTACAGGTTTATCCGGGGCTTTAGCCAGGTTGAGGCCCCAATAACCTCCCTTCTGAGGGGTGGGGCGACAAGGTTGCAGTGGACCGCGAAGATGAAGCAGGCGTTTGTGGAACTGAAACACAGTTTCACCACCGCTCCGGTCCTGGCCCATCCCGACCGGTCGCTCCAGTTTGTTGTGGAGGTGGACGCGTCCGAATGTGGGCTTGGGGCCGTCCTCTCCCAGCGGACAGGGAGTAGTAACACACTCCGTCCCTCGCCTTCTTCTCACAGAAGCTTAGCGCGTTGGAGTGGAATTACATGGGTGATCGTGAGCTGTTGGCCGTGGTTCGAGCCCTGTCGGCGTGGCGTCACTGGTTAGAGGGGGCCAAACACCCTTTCCTCATCTGGACAGACCACCGCAACCTGGAGTACATGCGGGCAGCGAGGAGGCTGACCCCTCGCCAGGCCAGGTGGGCCATGTTCTTCTCCTGGTTTGTTTTCCCTCTCACATACAAGTCGGGGAGCAAGAACGTCAGGGCTGACGTGCTGTCCCGCCCGCATGACATGGAGGAACGGCCAGTGGATGATGCTCTGTGCTTTTGGCCGGTCGTGTGGGAGTTGGACGCGGACATCGTTCGTGCGCAACTTGATGAGCCCTCTCCCCTCGCATGCCCTGATGACTGTCCGTGACCGGCTGATCTACTGGGCCCAAATCTGTCCCTCCTCCGGTCATCCTGTTATCGGGCAGACCATGCGGGCCCTGGCCGATAAGTACTGGTGGCCCACCTTGGCTAAGGACGTGAGGGTGTACGTCTCTTCCTGCTCGGTGTGCGCCCAGAGTAAGGCACCCCGACACCTGCCTATGGGTAAGTTGCACCCCTTACCCATTCCACAACGACCAGGGTCCCACCTGTCTGTGGATTTCCTTACAGATCTCCCCCCCTCATAGGGCCATACCACCATCCTGGTCGCTGTGGACCGGTTTTCAAAGTTATGCCTCTGCCCGGTTTTCCCACAGCCCTACAGACCGCACTGGTTCTGTTTTCGCACGTCTTCCGGCACTATGGGGTGCCTTAGGACATTGTTGCAATTCACCCTTTTCACATGTATTTTTTTTTTAACTTTTGTAGCACTGCAGTGTCATCAATTTCAGAATTTCTACACATAAATTAGATACAATTGTAAGATTTTACAATAAGTCACATAATACCATCAGACCTAGTGGACATTCCCTTAAAATAGAAGTCCAGATCTATTTCTGCCTTGGTGGTCTCCGTAATTACTGAACATAACGTAATAAAACATGTTTTCTGATAAACGCGATGTCCCTGGCAGCTGTCCGCCGTCCCGTTGTAATCCCGGGGAAGCGGGATGTGCATCGCTCCGACACCAGGAGCTCCAGGTTTGGGAGGCGGTAATGCAGCTGGTGCTGCGGTAGCGGACTGGGCCAACTCTAGGCGCTGAACTGCCTGGACGAGGTTGGCCATGGTGGCGCCTTGTATGGCCATGGTGGTGGTATGGTCTTGTATGACCTCCGCAACACCAGCCTCTTGTTCGGTTCCGTGCTCCATCCTTGAGTGTTTTTGTTTTGGGTTTATTATTCTGTCACACGGCTGGTAGGACACAGGCGCAGAGACGTGGCGGTGGTAATAATCCATTGTATATTATTAAACTAAAGAAAACCAAAATGAAAGCAGCTTACCGTGACTGGGTATTTAGCTAAACAGCAACTACAAACCATAATGATCCCCACCGAGTGTGGGGCAAACATTCACATAAATGTGCTCCCGAATTGGAGGAAACGATCTACACCTGCCTCCAATTGGGTAGACCAAACTTAAAAAGAGATGCCTAGAAGCACCTCTTTTTGTCCTGTCCTGACTAGGGCCCCAGCTCAGTGCAGAGATGGCTAGGGGCATAGCCAGGACGTGACAAAAAGTTTCACGTATCAGCTTCTTTCTTTTTTCGTTTAAATAAACGGTTGTGGACTGTGGCAAAATAAAATGACGATGCAATCACAAAGTAAAGGGACAAAAGTTATGAAGCATCAAAACATTAGATCATCTAAGATAACCAGAAGGGGTGTGTGATACCGTAGAATGTAACCAGTAGGGGTGTGTGATACCG
>JACXGJ010018646.1:0-10002 GCA_016801105.1 Esox niger | reverse complement strand
GTTTGGCAGTGTGTGTTTGTTTACCTGTATTCTTTCCTGTAGTTTGGCAGTGTGTGTTTGTTAGCCTGTATTATTTCCTGTAGTTTGGCAGCGTGTGTTTGTTTACCTGTATTCTTTCCTGTAGTTTGGCAGTGTGTGTTTGTTTACCTGTATTCTTTCCTGTAGTTTGGCAATGTGTGTTTGTTAGCCTGTATTATTTCCTGTAGTTTGGCAGCGTGTGTTTGTTTACCTGTATTCTTTTCTGTAGTTTGGCAGCGTGTGTTTGTTTACCTGCATTATTTCCTGTAGTTTGGCAGTGTGTGTTTGTTTACCTGTATTATTTCCTGTAGTTTGGCAGTGTGTGTTTGTTTCCCTGCATTCTTTCCTGTAGTTTGGCAGTGTGTGTTTGTTTACCTGTATTATTTCCTGTAGTTTGGCAGTGTGTGTTTGTTTACCTGTATTATTTCCTGTAGTTTGGCAGTGTGTGTTTGTTTACCTGTATTATTTCCTGTAGTTTGGCAGTATGTGTTTGTTTACCTGTATTCTTTCCTGTAGTTTGGCAGCATGTGTTTGTTTACCTGTATTCTTTCCTGTAGTTTGGCAGTATGTGTTTGTTTACCTGTATTCTTTCCTGTAGTTTGGCAGTGTGTGTTTGTTTACCTGTATTCTTTCCTGTAGTTTGGCAGTGTGTCTCTTGCTGTCGTTGAGTCTCTGAAGAGTTCCCTCCACCTCTCCCTCTGCCTTCCTCACTCTCTCTCTCAACACCGTGCTGAGTCCTCTTCTCTCCTCCTCCTCTCTCTCCTCCCACTGCTGTCGCTCCTGCCTGCGTGCCAGCTCCATGCTCCTCCTCAACTCATCCTTTTCCTCCCTCACCTCTTTCAATCTCCTTTCCCACTTCTCCCTCTCCTCCTTAATGGCTCCCTCCCACTCTTCCTTTTCCTCCCTCAGGGTTTTCACCTCCTCGGAGAGCACTCTCATCCTCTCCATCTCCACCTCCTTTTTCCCCTCTTCCTCCCCTTTTCTCCGTAGTTCTTCACATTGGAGCTCCAGATTCCGTGCAGCCTCCATAGCCCTCTCAAGTTCTCCCCCCAGCTGGAGGCTCTCGTCCTGGGCCACAAGGAGCTGCGCCTGGGCCTCCTGTCTCTCCAGCTCCAGGGCCTGTATCTTCTCCTCATACCCCCTCCTCAGGTCTACCTCAACCCCACGATCCCTCTCCTCAGCCTGGACACGGTAACTCTCAAAGTCTGCCTGAACCTGGAGGTGTAGATATACACACACACACACAATTCTTTAATAAGTAGGTCTTTGACAGATATATGCTCAATGAAAACATACTAGAGATCTTCAGTAGATACACATGTTGAGCTGGAAAGGTCAAACAGGTACAGTACCTGCGCTAGATTTTCTTGCAGCTCTAGGAAGTGTGTCCTGAGCACAGACTCCTCCCCTTCTGGGGACATCACCACGGCAACACGCCTCAGCTCTTCCTGATGGGCGTGGCCTATGGCATGAAGGGCTGCCTCCTGCTCTTCATTCTTAGTGTTCAGGGAATAGATCACCTGAAAGAGACCCCAACGTAAAATGGAAATAATACAGATTTTAATTTCCTTCATAACAACTGAACAACAGTTGATTGACTGCTCTGGTCCATGTAAACATTCCACAGGGATGATGGATGCTGGTTCTGGTTCTGTTCAGACTCACTGTGTGGGGTCATCACGTTTGATGAACAGTGCTGTACCCTAATGAACTGGCCTGAGTGTGTGTTTATATTTACCATTTCACACCACAATCTACCAAAGCAAATTGCTATATGATATAAACTAAGATACAAATATACACCCTTATATATATGATATAAACTAAGATACATATATACGTATATATATATATATATTATATAAACTAAGATATGAATATACACCCTTATATATATGATATAAACCAAGATACATATATACGTATATATATATTACATATAAACTAAGATATGAATATACACCCTTATATATATGATATAAACTAAGATATGAACATTACATATATACGTATATATATATATATATATATATATATATATATATATATATATATATATATATATATATATATATATATATATATATATATATATATATATATTATTTAATGGATGGTTGCATATCCTCTGTAAATATGTCTATATTATGTAGCATGTCTACAGTGTCAACACTATTTTTGACCGTGTGTGTGTGTGTGTGTGTGTCGCCTCTCTGTCTGCAGTATACGCCTGGTGCAGCACTGCCAGACATTCCGGTGTGTGTGTCTCTGTGTGTCTCAGTCACGGTGGCTTTAGTGGTAACACACTCCGGCCCTGACCTAGCCGGTAACATTACACCTGACTACCAAGTGATGACATCATATTGGAACAGCCTATCAGATTTCCAGACGGAGGATCGGTACTGGAGGACCGTGTAGCTCAGCATAGGACTTACAACCCAACGGATCAGGCCTGAAACCCCACAGAGGACCAGAACATATTGTAATCTCCCACTAATGCATCTCTCTGGATAAGATAATGTAACTTCCCGCTAATGTATCTCTCTAGATAAGATCATGTAACCTCCCACTAAAGTATCTCTCTGGATAAGATAATGTAACCTCCCACTAAAGAATCTCTCTGGATAAGATAATGTAACCTCCCACTAAAGTATCTCTCTGGATAAGATAATGTAACCTCCCACTAAAAAATCTCTCTGGATAAGATAATGTAACCTCCCACTAAAGTATCTCTCTGGATAAGATAATGTAACCTCCCGCTAATGTATCTCTCTGGATAAGATAATGTAACCTCCCACTAAAGAATCCCTCTGGATAAGATAATGTAACCTCCCACTAAAGTATCTCTCTGGATAAGATAATGTAACCTCCCACTAATGTATATCTCTGTATAAGATAATGGAACATCCCACAAACATATCTCTCTGGATACAAAAATGTAATCTCTCCCAACTTTATCTCCCTGGACAAGAGTGTCTGCTAAATGACTTCAATATAAATTTAGGACAAGGCGATGAGAAACGCTGACCTCTAACCTCAGATTCAGGGGAGACACGTTGCTGTGCTCTAATGTGTGTCGTTGTGGGTGGCATGTGAATGTCATGCTCTGCTGAGTGAAGGCTTTTACTGGCTGGCCTCTGATACTGCATGCATAATGTTATCCAATCAAATTATTGATCTTCACACATACACGCACACACTTTCGGTCAGACAGAACACATTTGGACTGAGGGGCTGAAGAACAGTGTTTGTGTGAACTTGGTATGTCGGGCAGACAGAGCCATTCCACCAGAGCTGATACACATCACACCTAATACACACAGACACAAACGCTGACCACTCAGACGCTCCCCTCCAGACACACACGCACAATATCATCTCCGTCCCAGCTGACTGGATGTTCCTGCGGGATGATGGAGAGGCCATAACTGAAGCAGTCAGCTAATCTCTGTCAACTCCACACACACAGACACAGAGGAACTTCCAGAGCATGTCAGATTTTGCCAAAGACTGACTGACTGCAGCACCTGCTTGATGTTCTAATGCCTCCCTGTCACAGGCCTTTAAATGAACGGTCACCTATTGCCTGTCTGTCTGTCTATATCAATTAGTACATCTACCAGTCTGTCTGTCTGTCTATATCAATTAGTACATCTACCAGTCTGTATGTCTGTCTATATATCTATCAATTAGTACATTTATCAGTCTGTCTGTCTGTCTATATATCTATCTATCAGTACATCTATCAGTATGGCCGTCTGTCTATATCTATCAGTCTGTCTGTCTGTATGTATCTATCTATCAGTACATCTACCAGTCTGTCTGTCTGTCTATATACCTATCAGTACATCAGTATGTCTGTCTATATATCTATCAGTACATCTGTCTGTCTGTCGGTCTATCTATCGCTCTGTATATCTATCTGGTGACTACATTTCTATTTCTCAGACTATCTATATCATCTACCCTTTTTTGCCATCCTTCCTTTCTATCCATCAATAGATAATACCTATTTACCCACCTATCCCTTTCTTCCTGTGTATTTCTATCTACCTACCTATCTATCTATCCTTCCATCTAAATCCAATGATCTATCTACCCTCTCCATCCTCTACCCTTCTTTCTATATATCCCTACCTTGGACAACTGATTAGTCCTCAATATATCGGTCTCTTACTTTAGTAAACTGATCTGTCTTCTATACATCGGTCTCTTACCTTAGTTAGCTCGGCTATCATCTATACATCGGCCTCTAACCTTAGCTGGGCTATCTTCTATACATCGGTCTCCTACCTTAGTTAGCTGTGCTATCTTCTATACATTGGTCTCTTACCTTAGTTAGCTGGGCTATCTTCTTGCACATCTTGCTGTGCATCTGGTAATCATACAGTTCCTGCTCTATGTTCGGTAAGTCAGCCGCAGCCCCGTTAAGGCTAATGGAGCCTGGTCCGGCGGGCTGAGGTGTTTTACCGGCACCCGAAGCCATCCCAATCCTCACGGGGGCAACTTCGACCAGCTATTAGTATCCAACCAAATAACAACAAAATTACAGGTAATTCTCTCTGTTTTTCTCAGAGATTGGTTGTCCTCTCTTTCCTGGTAAATAGTAAGAATCCCCTCCGACGTGCATGAAAAGCAGCCCGCCCGAGAATCATGGTGAACAACGTAAACGTAAATCGGTGCGGTTCTCTATCCAAGTAGTTCTCACCCTTCTCTCTGCCTGGTGCTCGCCGCGCGGAGGTCACAGGCTCAAATTCCATCGGGGACGCGCGCTCCTGGCGACAGCAGTCCCACCACTGCCTGTCAACCGATTTATTTATTCTCTTAACCAGGAGAGGTTAACTAGGATGAAGACATGTGCCCGTACCACCTGTCTCTCTCGTGGCAGATGCGTAGAGGGCGTGAGCCTAGCGAACATTACCGGAGACAGCTCTCGCCTGTCGAGCAGAGCGCACTGCTGCAGTGCTACCCCGCCCCGCCCCTCCCCTGTTCTCTGTTGTAGGTTATAGTAGGTACTCAACCAGACATACACAATCACACACACACACACACACACAATTCAAAAAGGCTACTTAATGTAATTCACATGATCATCACGCGTAATATTTACACCTTTTCAAACATTTAGGGATACAATTATCTGGATACGCACAGGCTGATAGTCTTGTTATTAGTTGTCTGTTGCCTGATTCCCGCTCGTTTTTACAGGTGAACTCCCTGCCAATTCTTAAGCAGTAATTAGAACTAGTACTTAGGGACAGATCTACGTCATTCTTCCCAGTTGCCTATAGCCTATAATTTCAGTTCACATCACATCCCAGATGGCCTGAATGCATACATGCTTTAGTCACTATTATTCCATCAGTCTAAACATCCCCTGGTCGGACCCGCTACGAACCAAAATAAATACTGTAGTTTGGTATGTAGAGACATATAGCCTATAGACCACGGTGCCCTTCCCACGGGTGCGTTCTGTCCCTCTGTTACCATTACAACTGCCAGCACACGAACAGCTGCGGCCTTCACTGCCCGGAAACAACACAGACGCACGGACAGACAGACACACGGATAGACGGACTGGCAGGCAGGCAGGCAGAAACGGCTTGCCAGCCTGCCTGTACAACAGATATATATAGGCTACATGTGAACATGTCCGTCTATCTGTATTACTACCGGCTATAGGTAAGCTACCTCTTCATTCTATTCTCAGTGTTTAGTTTTTTCATTGTTATGTATATAAACGTTACTGTTTTTAAATCATAGGGTTGCTCATCATATACATTATAAAAATAAGCATGAGCAAATATTATTTATGACTTCTCAAATCATAAACCCGCACAGGGAGGCGGGACCTTCTATGGGCGGGACAACCATTCAGAAGTCTCACATTTCGCGAGACTTGAAATTTGAAAACCGGCGGCAGACGGAGAAACGACGTTAACCCAAAGCGGCTCAACTTTCTCCGAAAAGTAAGAACTTTAGAACAAGCGGGAGTACTTTTAAATGTTCATTCTTGAATTTATTTAGCTAGTAAATTATTTAAAAAAATACTTATTAATAAAATACATATCAAATCTGCAAGAACTCGAGTCTGAGGTTTGCGGAAAACCTTAGCTACTAGTGTTAGCTACTCACTAGATATTTTCTACACACTTCGGTAACATTAGGTTATTGTTTACTTCGGATGAGTTAGTCGTTTTTGGCACTAACTAGTCTACACAGTAGTTAACATGTAACAGTAGTTGTATTGTTAGATAGCGGTGAGCTCAATTATCCAGCTCAAATGTCGTAACTTTTAGCTAAGTTAGAGTACAGAACTCGACACAGCTAAAAACAATAACGACTTTATATTAATAACGACCAACTGTCTTATTGGACAGTTGGTCAGTTCCCACATTTTTCATAATTTTTTATTTCCTTTTTAGTGACACGAGTCCTTTTTATCTAGTGATTTGTTCAACTAAGTACAGTACATTCGCCGAGAAAAAATTACTTGTTTATACGTAACTGATAACTGAACGCAGACTATACTAATATAGTTAGTTGATTACTGCTGTCATGATAAACAGATTAAATCAAGTTCAGCGCCTTTGTCTCAGTAAAAAAAGACGACTGGAACGACTGACTCGTTCAGTCTTATCGCTCTCAAAGAAAATAAGCATTATAAAGACATTTTTGTAACAGATAATTGGACGCATGGTAGGCCAACAGTAATTTATATATTATTTTGGGTGGGGTGGGTCAATCGGCATTACTGACTCGAATTAATAAATGAAATGACTCGAAAGACTCTTTAATGAACGACTCAAAGATCAAAGTCAGTAGAGTCGAATTTCCAAAGCTATTAGACAATGACGACAACCCCATTTCCAACCACACAGTACAACAGCTACGTACATCGTCTTATTCTTTAATTAACGGTTTGAAAATAATGTTATTTTTTGTTCCCGAGACACAGGATGACTGCGGACAGTGAACTGGAGGTCAAGGAGGCATTTCAGCGTGCTCAGAAAGGCCACAACAACAAAGCTAAACTGGTGGCTAGCCTCCAGAACCGATACAACAAGGTACATTGCTGACACCTGACAGTACACAGACACACGGGTGCAGTACAGACACCCAGCCTTTTCATTGGATAGGCTTTAATAAGCACTCAGAAACAGGGAGAGCTGGGATATCTGGGTTCAGGACCAAAAACGACCAGACGACCCCCACCGTAACCTAACCTCTGTCTGACCCGACGACCCCCACCGTAACCTAACCTGTCTCTGACCCGACGACCCCCACCGTAACCTAACCTGTCTCTGACGACCCCCACCGTAACCTAACCTCTGTCTGACCCGACGACCCCCACCGTAACCTAACCTGTCTCTGACCCGACGACCCCCACCGTAACCTAACCTGTCTCTGACCCGACGACCCCCACCGTAACCTAACCTGTCTCTGTTTCTAGCTGGAGGACAAGACATTGTTCCATGAGGAGTTCGTCCATTACCTTAAGTATGCCATGATCGTGTATAAGAGAGAACCTGCTGTAGAGAACATTATTGAGTTCGTCTCGAGGTTTGCCACCAGCTTCCAGACACCACCTTCCGAAGGAGGAGAGGACGAGGAAGAAGACGATGAGGACGAGAACCCTTTCCTAAACTACATTTTCAACTTCCTGTTGGAGGTATTAGAACTCTGGCCAAATCCCAAGTTGCATCTTAACTCTGTGTAGTGAACTAAACCCCTTCTTCGTCAGTCCCACAAGGCCAACAGCCACGCCGTGAGGTTCAGAGTGTGTCAGCTGATCAACAAGTTGCTAGGGAGCATGGCAGAGAACGCCCAGATCGACGATGATCTGTTTGACCGGATCCACCAGACCATGCTGGTCAGAGTAACCGACAAATTCCCCAATGTCAGGATCCAGGCAGCTTTGGCCATGGCTCGCTTACAGGATCCACAGAACCATGACTGCCCCACTGTTAACGGTACTGACCCACACACGTCATATAAACACTCACATCCACACATCCATGTAAACACTCACATCCACCCAAACACATCCACATCCTCACACACATAAACACGTCATATAAATAAACACATCCACACACACACATAAACATGTCAAATAAACACATCCACACACACACATAAACACGTCAAATAAACACTCACATCCACCCAAACACATCCACATCCTCACACACACAAACACGTCATATAAACACTCACATCCACACACACACATAAACACGTCATATAAACACTCACATCCACCCAAACACATCCACACACACAAACACGTCATATAAACACTCACATCCACACACACACACATAAACACGTCAAATAAACACATCCACATCCTCACACACATAAACACGTCATATAAACACTCACATCCACACACACACATAAACACGTCAAATAAACACTCACATCCACCCAAACACATCCACACACACACACATATCCACACACACAAACGCGTCATATAAACACACACAAACACATCCACACACAAACACACAACCCTACTCTGTGGGTAATGACCTCCATCTTTCAACTCTCCACCTTCTTTTGTTCTCTCCATCTGTCACACTGTCTTCCTCTCTGTCCTCCAGCCTACCTGTTGATCTTAGAGAATGATTCAAACCCTGAGGTTCGTAGGGCTGTTCTGTCTTGCATCGCTCCTTCTGCCATCACCCTCCCCAAGATATTAAAACGCACCCGAGATGTGAAGGAGAGTGTCCGGAAACTGGCTTACCAGGTACGCACACACACATACACACGCACACACACACGCCCACACAACTGGCCTTGCCAACTGGAACCAGTCTTAACTAACCCGGGTGTTTATCAGGTTCTTGCAGATAAGGTCCACATCAGAGCGCTGAGCATCGCACAGAGAGTCAATCTGCTACAACAGGGTCTCCATGACACCGCAGGTACTAGCCCCTCCCCCGCCCCCCGCCCCGCCCCCTCGGTCCCCCCATCTCTGTATAAGTGTGTGTATGTGTGTGTGTGTTATAGAGTCTGTCAGAGAGGTGGTTTGTGTCCGTCTCCTCCCGGCCTGGCTGCGTCTCCTCCAGGAGGATATACTGGATCTCCTCCATCGGCTGGATGTTGAGAACTGTGCTCAGACCGCTCTGGATACGCTGAGCGCCCTGTTCGCGCACACACCCCAAGACCAGCTGCTAACTGCTCCCCTTCAACTGGACAACAGGTACACACACACACGCACACGCTCTGTCTGCAACATTCTCTGTTGATCTGTGTAGGAGACTGATAGCACGCTCCCCTGTGCGTGTGTGCGTGCGTGTGCAGGAGACTGATCCCATGGGACTGTCTGTCCTGTGAGAGGGTGCTGTACTGGAGAGCTCTGTGTGAGTTCATGAAGACCAAAGGAGATGGTGGAGAGGAGATTCTGGACCAGATGCTTCCCGAGGCAGCTCTCTTTGCTGAATACCTTCATGGGTGAGACAGCCTCCATGTCACACCCCCACCCAAACCCCCACCCCAAATCCCAACCAAACCCCCACCCCAAATCCCAACTCGACCATGGGCCAGTTTGTTTCCTGTTGTGGGGAGATGAGACAAAACAAAGAGAAATATTAATGGGTGAGGAGAGCTGGAAATGTGACATTGACATGCTGAGCTATATGGTGAATCTTCCTTTTATCTGAACCCAAGGCTCAACATTCAGATCCACATTACAGGGCTCAACATTTAGATAAATGACACTGAAAGCTGTAGGTCTGAATTCTCTATATTTGACAGTAATGGAACTGATGTTTGCATTCTGTAGGATATTAACCCAGGAAGTGAGGCATTCTGTAGGATATTAACCCAGGAAGTGAGGCATTCTGTAGGATATTAACCCAGGAAGTGAGGCATTCTGTAGGATATTAACCCAGGAAGTGAGGCATTCTGTAGGATATTAACCCAGGAAGTGAGGCATTCTGTAGGATATTAACCCAGGAAGTGAGGCATTCT
>JACXGJ010018645.1:0-10033 GCA_016801105.1 Esox niger | reverse complement strand
TGTCCAGGCACATATCCGCCGCTGCCACCGCACCTGGCACCGTGCCAGGGCCTCGCTTCTTCGTTCAGCCGGGACCTACCGTGCGGCTGCCAACCGCCGCCGTATTCCTGCCCCGTCCTACTCCGTGGGTGATAAGGTTTGGTTGTCCACCAAGGACCTGCCCCTTCGGACCGAGTCCCGCAAGCTCTCCCCCCGATTCTTCGGACCCTTCGTGGTGGACCGCGTCGTCAACCCGGTGGCTGTCCGGCTTAAGCTTCCTCCGTCCCTTAAGGTGCACCCGACCTTTCATGTCTCCTGCCTGAAGCCTGTCCTCCACAGTCCACTCCTTCCTCCTCCTCCGCGTCCCCCCGCTCCCCGTGTCATCGACGGGGCTCCTGCCTATACGGTTCGACGCATCCTTGACTCCCGGCGTCGGGGCCGCGGGGTCTAATACCTGGTGGACTGGGAGGGTTACGGTCCTGAGGAGCGGAGCTGGGAGCCGCGCCACCTGATTCTGGACCCTTCTGTGCTCCGTGACTTCCATCGCCGCCGGCCTGACGCCCCGGGTGGTCCGCCTGGGGGCGTACGTCGGGGGGGGGGGTACTGTCACATCCCCGCCTCCGCGAGCGCGCAGTAGAGGGCGCCCGCGCTCCTGAGTCAGCACCTACTCACACACCTGCTTCCAATCACCTCGTCACACACCTGCTTCCAATCACCTCATCACACACCTGTCCCTATTCTCCTCATCACCACCCATACAAATACACCTCCCTGCCACTTCTCCCCTGCCGGATCAATGGTTTACGCTAGCATTCCACATCTCGCAATCTCCTCGAACAGACCTTCCGTGTACCGACTTATCGCCCGTCCCCGACTACTCTGCCTGAGCCCTACCTGTACGTCTGTTCTCCGCCGGAATTGCGATCCCTTGCCTGTCCCTGACTACTCTGCCTGTTCCCTGACTGTGCTTCTGCCGCCTGCTTGTGTATCGACCATCCGCCCATCCCCGACTACTCTGCCTGCTGCTCGTCAGTGCCCACGCCATCGGTTCGTGAGACGCCTTGCCTCCCGTCCCCGACCGCACTGTCTGTCTCTTCCCCTAACCTCTCCAGTCCGCACTTGGGTTCTTACCTGCATTCCTGACAAGGAAGTTGTACACCCTTATTTCTTCATATGGACCATCAAAAACCTGTGTATGACACAAGACAATAAAATTGCACCAATGTTGGGGCGTAATGCTGACCCCGAGAGCAGTTTTTGTTCCATTCCTAAGACATTTCATTTGTCTTTCCTCACATTCCCTTAAATCTATACCTTCAGTATTTTGTGATATCTGGTGGACCTAATGTTTGATTTGGGTACGGCAAACAACATGTTGATCAAAAGAAATGCAATATGATTTGTTTTCTATGTGATGTATTTTCATTTAAATATCTAAAATCAAATTGTTGGTAAAAAAAAAAAATATATATATATATATATATATATATGTGTATGTGTATGTGTATGTGTATGTGTATATATGTATATATGTATATATGTATATATGTATGTGTATGTGTATGTGTATGTGTATATATGTATATATGTATGTATGTGTATGTGTATGTGTATGTGTATGTGTATGTGTATGTGTATATATGTATATGTATATATGTATATGTATATATGTATATGTATATATATATGTATATATATATGTATAAATATATATATATGTATATGTATATATATGTATAATCTGATTCCTTAAGAGACAATTGTATAGGTCTTTGATATTATTTTGATAAAGCTATACACTTTATTACCCAAACAATGAAATGGTTCCCTTTTCCACCAACACATCTGGGGAAGAGGACTTTTGTGTCTCTAAGGAGTACCATATTTGCATGATTACAACTAATAATTCAGAAAATGTATATCTTTGTATTTGTATTCCATTTGCTATACTGTTTTGTATGATGTAGCTTTAGCCGTGAGGCAAGAGTTAGAGAAACGTGCACAATGTTATCTGTATTTACCTAGGAATACATAAGCATTAGGGCAAAACAAAAACAACCCTTCAGTCCATCAACTACCAGAAACATGGACACTGAAAAACAAATTCCATGATCACCCGATGTATTCTCCCCGCCAACTGTTTGTTTAGCCGCCTCCACTTCCTTTACCTTTTCTGGGACTGCAAAAAGAGGATGTTGCATGTGGTATTATACACAAATAATGTGACTATTCAGAACCGAGTTTGACAAACAGTTCAGTACCTGATCCAGATAGCCAGAGTCATCCATCTGGACCAAACTGTAGTGAATCCTGTCATCCTTTTTATATTCTTTTCATACCTGTTACTAATTTTCCGGTTGTGCAGGTGGAAAATGAGCCGCAGTGAAAACATGAAATGGCTGTCCTTCATGGAGCACAGGAAGTACCTGCTTGATGTCAGCTCTCTATTTATTTGTTCAGCCACCAATGAGTTTACTTTTGCTGCTAACTCAGGAACTACGTTTAAACTATGCAGTCTTTCCTCATCTCTTTTTGGTTATTTTGGTGGAATCTATCGTATAGTGAATAGTGATGGGATGTGGCATGTCAATGTGGGAGATGTCTTCCTTGCCTTCTCCTCCTTTTTTCAGCCATGGTTGTTTAAATCTGAGCCCGTCGAGCTTGGCCTTCTCAATATTCTTTTGTGTGGGTTCACACAACCTTCCATCATTGGGAGAGAAGTTATGGTCAGTTCTGTAGTTTGTGTGGCGAGCCACCCATCCAGCAATGTCTGATATGTGGTCAGTAGGTGTTTAAAACTCAATAGGGCATCTGTGTGATCTCTTGCAGAGTCTTGCCACAAAACTGTTGAAGAGTAGTAAACCACAGAGTGGGGACAGGAAAAATGCAATACTTCACCTAACAATCAAAAACAGGAATAAGGATTTGTCTTAGAAATTTGGTAAATGCACCAGTAATTTTTTTATAGAAGTTAGTCATCTGACACGGCCTACCTCCAGTTTTCATGAGTTTGACAAACATCTTGGTCTATACGTCCTTGCAGAGCATTAGCTCTCTCAATCGGTTAATAATATCCTATCTGGTTCAATCAGATGAAACCCCCAATTCCTCACACACAGAAAGAACTAAGTTCTGTCTTGCTTGACTGTAAGAAGTATGGATTATATAACAACATTTCACAACAACTGTCCAATATTTCTATTGAATCATTTTTAACCATGTAGTTTGCTTTCTACTCCAAGGAAATGTTTATCAGTACCCTTCTGTAACAGCTCCAGAATAATTTCCTCATTCACTACTGCTGAAGCAGTGGTTGTTTTCTGATGGCTCACTTTTCTTGAAAACCCTTATAAAAGCTCAGTTTTTGGAAGAACATTGCTAGCTCTTGTCCCTGATGGGATCCAGGGTGCAAAGTCTGAGTAAGACAACTGCTTACAGAAGAGATGGGGTGATCTTGTACCTGTAAGTGAAGTACAATGACACATGTGTAAAAATACATCTGAGAAAGGATATTGTTGTAATATTGAATTGAAACTAAACATGTACTTTACACTAGTTTTGCAAATTCCTGTTGCTATGTTCTCCTCAAGTCTTTGCCATGTCTTCTATATGTCAACACACAGGTCCTCAGGTTTTATATCAGTTTTTTCTGGTCGCTTAAGGAGGTTTACTGCAAATGACACAAAAGTCACAAGTTTCTTTAGTTGACAACAATATCTCAATAATATTATTATATGCAGATACGTTTAAGAAAATAATATTCAGCACAGATACAAATCTGTTTTTTACTTGGAATGTCAAAAACTAGTTTCCAATTGGCATCCGCCACCGCCACTGCTGGGCAGTGACACTGACAGGGGAGGACAACGTTGTCCCGGGCCCAGGCCTCGATGGGCCCATTTGGTTGGCTTAAATATAATTATTTATTAGTCAGTCAATCTTGGTATTTAGTACTACCTAGCTAAATCATTAAACAATAAACGTTTATGACCTGTTTTATGGACAGTAACATCATTGCTATTTATAAAAAATGTTGGCGCATGGTTTAGGTCCTAAATGTTACATTTTGTCACGGGCCTTGAGATTCCTGTCGCCGTCTCTGCTGCTGGGTGGTGTCCACACTACAAACAGAAAAACTCATACCCAAAATCTGTCATTGCTAGGTAATGTAAAAAAGACTTCCTTAGTGTCATCTGGCAGTTGAATACCAAGTGTTTCCTCTAGTATAGTATTCTCCCAACAGCAGTGTAATTCTGTAGAAAAAAAATCCATTACAAAATAGCATTATAAATTAAAAGAGTAATAGTGTTTAATGCTTTACAAATACTATCAGGGAGCCACAGACCTGCAGGGAAGACGTCAGCACTTTACAAAGCTGGGGTTGGATGGTTTGTTGCATTCTGAACTCGGCAGAGGTGTATGCATTCCTTTCCAGGTTGACCACTGCGTTCAGCGACAGACAAATTTGGTACATGTGTCCACCTAACAGGCTACTGTCTGGTTGAATGTTGACTTACAGACATTAATTGGTATTCTTTGACCTCCGCGATACTTTGCTGTAAAGTACACACCTTTTCCCTGATCAATGCAGAAAATGGGTTCTGTGGAAGTACCATGAATGTTGTCCTGTTGTCTTTGCTGATTGCTCTCCAAAGTGAATGTTTTTTGCATGGTATGCAGCTAAGTTCACTTTCTTCAGAAGTGTCATCATTGCCTGTACACTGGTTTTTGGAAGCTATACAAAATAAGAATATACAATTATTCAAGTGTAACCAACCTAAAGTGAACTAACTGAAATTGCTTAAAATTAAAAACACTAAATTTTTGGTCTTTTTTAGATGCAGGGCCACTGTGGCTTTCCACTGTGGTGATTTCAGTGTGATTTATTTCGCGGTAACCTGTGTGTCAATGTAAATATGTTACATAATCCCAACAAATTATTTAGCAGAATTGTGTGTAATCAATCATTAGTTAGAATTTTGATTTACCATGGTTTTTACAATGGACTACGAAGTTGCTCCATTTAACAATAGATTTCAGGCAAGTCTGTCTGTCTTACAGTTGCCCCTAATGCTGAATTTATCTAAAATGTTAAAACAACAATTTATTGTCAATAAGGAAAAGAGTTTCAATTACAATTTTATTATTGTCATTGATTTACACCGCATAACAGGTTAAATTCAGAAGTAATGCCTGTGCATATTAAACCACTACCTACATAGCACAAGAGTTGTGCTTATGTCGATTATCGACTATTTAAGGTCTATAAGTTTCATAAATATTTAGAGAATGTATAACTCGGTTAAATACATGTTTTATAACAATCTAGAATATTTACAACATCGGCCAAAAAATAAACTTACCAAAACATCTGTCTAAAAAGTAAACAGCAAATCGCAGATGTCCATGCTGCAAATGCTTCCTTGTGCACACAGTTTGCACAATACAATAAGCACAGTCGAGGCCGTCGGTTTCTTGTAGAAATCCTCCTCAGAGGAAAATGTTAGCTGTATAAAATATAAAATGTTTTTGAATGCTGTCATTCAATATATTTCAGTTGCCAATGTTGAAGAACAGTCGACTACTGTAATCACTTCTGTATAGTTTTTGTTGTTGTTCCTGCTAGTATCATAACACTAACAGTATAATTAATATGTGTCCTTTAAAGCCATGTCAATTAATAAATTTTAAACAAGCTAACTGTAATTCGGTAACCCGGTAAATGGTATCCAAAGCACGTCGCCCTTTGGCTGCTAACACAAGCTACTGTAGGCTAGAGGCATATTTTGGAAACATGCAGAGTACATTTTTGGAGTACATTTACATTTAATTTGCTGTAACACTCCCCATTATCTGTGTCATTTGAAAGAAAACCACTGGCAATTATTATGATGTTGATATAAGGAAGAAATGTAGTCTACAAACAAGCAATCGACGTCTAGCTGTAAAGTACCCTAAGAAATTATCGTCGGGATTGTGTGCTTTGTGCGCAGTCTTTGAGTTGCATATTTGCGGCTCCAACACCCACTCGCCTATTAAACAGCTTGTGTACAGAAAGGCAGACGCTGAAAACAGAAAGGTTATCAAATGTGTCATAACGGTGTGTTTATTATCTTTCATAAGTATTTATTATCAACTGATAAGGCACTCTGTTTTTCCAACAAATAATTCACCTAGTCACTCGTTTTAATAGATATTGTCCTGGGGTTTTATTGTTGTCCGCTTTTATATATAAAATATGTGACAACCCTTAGGACTTTTAAAATATGTGACAAACCTTAGAACTTTAAAAAATACACAACATCACTCATCACCGTACGTCCGGCTCAACATCCCGCCCAACATCTCTCGTCCCTCATCTGTCCTGCAAGACATCCATTCGAGGGCTCCCCCTAGTGAGGACGTCCATGTGACCGTGGTTGTCATGCGATTTCATTCAACTTATGCGATTTTCAGCTCCAAAAAAGTTGAAGGATATTCGCTACACCCGAGGCAGCAGGCTTGCATCGGTCGTCCATAATTGTTTTTCTTGCGGGTGCTGTAGGTATTTTTGTTGAGTATGGGAGTCCGGGGACAATTGTAAAATGTTTTACATTTTCTTACTGACAACTTGAAATACACTAGTCATCTTTTGACATAAGAAACCTATATTTATGCACTAATTAATAATACAAATTATATATTTTCACTAATAAGGACAATACTAATATTACATCGAATGTAAGAAGTCACAGTGTTACTATTGCCCCCTGGTGCATCTTAAAATAAAGTGCTTAATTTTGGAAAATGCTTGTTTCCCTTTTTCTATATTGTTAACTCCATTTCGCTTAACAGTCTCAACCAATTTTATAATGAACTATTTTAAAACATCTTAACAATTTAACATGTTTGACATATTTTTCAGTGTTAATTTGAGTTAACACTGCAACAGCTAGGGAAGACGTATGGTTCAAGTTAGCGAGTGGCACCTATATATTTTCCCACATACACAACAGCATGATTATTAAAAGTGTGGGCTTCAATTTCGGTGCCTACAATCAAATGTAATACGGGAGAAAATATACCTCAAGTAGCGCCATGCTGGCAATATTAGAGATTCTGTTGCAATAATAAGACTTCCGGTTTTTGGATTTTGCCTTCAAAATAGAAGTCTAATCATAATACTAATCATAATAAATGAATCCATTATACCTACAATACATTCACTGTAGCGTATAGAATCGTTTTTTTCTGTGTCGGGCAATATGTCCATGTATAGTCTATTAAAGTGTTTTGCATTGGGGCCAAAAGAGGTTGTTGAAAATATTGTGTTGCTCGATATTATGTTGCTAGTAGCACACCATTCCCCATAATTGGACAGGTTTGTCTTACTCAACACACTCTCCAGAACATTTCTTACATCGCTTTCTCTGTGGAATATTCAATAGTTTATGAGTTATGAGTCAGTATTTATTCCATATTTAGTAATTGGCATTGTCTGAAGTTTGCCATTGGAACGTGTTTTAATACCCACGTTTTATTTTAATTACACTTAAATATGATCAAATATGAATTGTTGTCAATATGCTGAGAGGTACATTTACTTAAACAATGAATAAACTAAATGTATGTCAGTTTTGAAGTAGTACGTTGGTCTCTTTTATTTTGAAAATGTCCTAATTTTTGTGACCCAGAAATGTTTCTTTAATGTTGCTCACAAGACGCTGAGCAAGGGTTGCACATTTTTTGCCTAACCAGCTATGGCAACCGCACAAACAGCTTACGCCATTGCATTAAATTAGCAGTTAAAGGAATAGTTCGACACTTGCTGCACCGTCAAATTGGTAATAAGTGTAAAATATAAAACACTTAACTTTTATTCCATTTTTATTCAGTCTAATAGCACATTATTTAGGGTTTGACCTTCATTTTTAAGGAAGATTATCTACCCTGTTTACATCCATGTTGAAAAATCGCAAATTATAACTATAATTGCAATATTTGTCAAAGAAATCGCAAATTAATATTTTATAAAAACAGTACAGCCCCAGACAATATCTAGGAAAACATATCCTGCTTTTTTATCTCAAGTAGGAGTACTGTAATTTGAACTACTGTAACAGCCTTTATTCAGGTCTTGATTCAGAACGCTGCTGCTGGAGTTCTACCAAAAAGTAACATTGCTGTACACATTACACCAATTCTTGGCTCTCAGCACTGGCTTTCTGTATCTCATGGAATTGAGATTTAAGTATAGCTACTCATCTGTAAGTCGCTGTTTAGGGACAAGTTATATCTCCGAGCTGCTCTATCAGTATGAACTCATAGACTCCTTAGATCTCAGATGTCAAACCAATTCCATGTAGAGCCTAGTGTATGCTGGTTTTAATTGGTGCCTAACTGAAACTTAACAACCAGGTGAGCTACTATCATACCCAATTAGTGACATCATTAATCAATAATGTACAAGGTGAGAGCAAAAACCTGCCAACACTGCCCTCTGTCAAACCGGCTTGACACCTGTGCCTTAGGTCATCAAGGGTTTGTTATTGATGAGCAGAAAAAAACATGGCATGCAAATTTAATTCTCATAAATAATGCATTGCAGAGTGTGTTGATTACTGCTAAAGATCCACTACTATCCCTCCAGCTCAGATTTGGCGCAGGACATGCTGAAGGAGCATAGACTGAGCAGAGTTAAACATATGAAAACCCATGATAACTAGAACTCTGAGCTGCAACAGAAAACAAGGGAGGAGGAAATGCCTAAGACATATACCAAACAGACAGAGTTCATTGGCAGTAATTTCAGAGAGGCAAGGAATATCCAGGTTTATACAGCTCTTGAAAGTAAAAGTTCCAGTGGGCTCTCAGTTTTTTTCAGAGCTGTATATTAGTGAACTTGATGTTAGTCAAATCAGATGTTCAGTATTGATTAATGTTACATTAATGTAACATACGTACATTAATTACTAACTGCAATGGATCATCATTAGTTGTAACTTTTGCAGACTGATATAATATAGACTATATTCAGATATTCAAATATATTGAGCCCATAGAATCTTCTATAAATTACTTATTTTAATGGAACTGAATAATTAACATACCTCAAACCTGAAATATGCACGTTCATATTACAATAATAAAAAATATATTTTGTACATTGCCTTTCAAAACGGTCATGTGTTTCAACATGCAAGTGATTAAGTAATTAACAGTGGAATAAGAAACAGCTTTACCAGTCACCTGACAAGTAGTTTATAGAAATGTTTTCAGATTTATCCTATTGATTATGCATTCCCATCATAAATCATGACACTCTGCTTTAACCTAAATGACAGTACATAAGCCGCTTTTAATAATAAAAAGTATCGATATTGATGATTCTGCACCTGTAACACTTGATATCGGATTGAACCCAAATTTTTGTGGTCTCGCACACCCCTACTCTCTGAGTGTGCAACAATACTGGTGTTATCTTTTAACCAATGTCTGTTTTAACCAATCATAGCTCATAGCACATTCTAGAGTTGGCACCAAACATGGGATTGGACTGGATCGTATGGGCAAAGCAAATAAGATAATTTTTTAAAGAACGGTTTCCGTGGGTCAAATTTTTTTTTCTAGGGACACATTTACCGTTGTACATTTTGTGCATTGCTGACAAAACCGGATAAGGCAGGGTCATTTTTCAAGGGAACAAACAACTACCGAATGTCACGAACGTGGGGCGTGGAATCCAACAAAATCCAAAAAGGGAGATGGAGGCAGATGCAGGGGTTCAAGGGAGGACTTTAATAAAACTAAAAGGAAAACAAAACTGAGTGCCGTGCACTACAAAAACAACAAAACTTAAACCAGGCAAAGGGAGCGGGAGCAGGAGCAGGAGCAGGAGCAAAACACAACAGCGACATGAAATGACAATACAATGACCCAACAAACACAGGGAGAAACTGACTGAACTAAATACACAGACTAACGAGCAGGACAGAAACAGGTGGGGGCAAAACACAGGTGAACTAAATACACTCATCAACAGAGACAAGGACCAGACAGATCACAGACATACATA
>JACXGJ010018644.1:0-10097 GCA_016801105.1 Esox niger | reverse complement strand
CCTCTGTCCTCCAGCGAGGCCTCTTGCCTCTGTCCTCCAGCGAGGCCTCTTGCCTCTGTCCTCCAGCGAGGCCTCTTGCCTCTGTCCTCCAGCGAGGCCTCTTGCCTCTGTCCTCCAGCGAGGCCTCTTGCCTCTGTCCTCCAGCGAGGCCTCTTGCCTCTGTCCTCCAGCGAGGCCTCTTTCCTCTGTCCTCCAGCGAGGCCTCTTCCCGTTGTCCCATTCATCTGTTCAGTGGGGATCATTTCAACCATCAGTGTCACCGTTACGTTTTCATTATCCAGTAGTGTTAGGCTGTACTGTGGACCAGAGTTGTTTCCTCAGGTTATAGATTCATGTCTAGACTCTAACCTGCCCAAAATGTAGATGTTTCCGTGGTTGTCATAAACATCAGCCCGCCTACGCTGATTTGTTATGTTAATATTGTGTGTTGTGTTGTTAATATTGTATGTTGTGTTAATATTGTGTTGTCTTCATTACATGCGTCACAGAAAGAACCGCTTTAAAGGGTATGTTTCACTGCATGAGTCTATCATTGGTTTCACTGTGTGTTCATTGTGCCTTCGTCTGCAGTCTCCTATGTGTAACTATGGTGGACACAGTCTGCAGTCTTCTATGTGTAACTATGGTGGACACAGTCTGCAGTCTCCTATGTGTAACTATGGTGGACACAGTCTGCAGTCTCCTATGTGTAACTATGGTGGACACAGTCTGCAGTCTCCTATGTGTAACTATGGTGGACACAGTCTGCAGTCTCCTATGTGTAACTATGGTGGACACAGTCTGCAATGGGGGTCAGTCAGTCGGAGATCAGTGCATTTCAGGATCATCAGGATTCAATGTGTGCTTTCCTCCTCCCCTGTCCAGGAAGAATGAGCCTGTCAGCAGGCCCCACTCATGGCATGCCACCAAGTTCAATGAGATCCAGTCAGAGACTGTAAAGACCCGGTCTTCACTTGGACATGATGCAAGGTAACACATCAGTCTGAAATGGACTGATGGCCCCTTTCAGACTGGAGACTTCAGTGTGATCTGATGGCCCCTTTCAGACTGGAGACTTCAGTGTGATCTGATGGCTCCTTTCAGACTGGAGACTTCAGTGTGATCTGATGGCTCCTTTCAGACTGGAGACTTCAGTGTGATCTGATGGCTCCTTTCAGACTGGAGACTTCAGTGTGATCTGATGGATCCTTTCAGACTGGAGACTTCAGTGTGATCTGATGGCTCCTTTCAAACTGGAGACTTCAGTGTGATCTGATGGCTCCTTTCAGACTGGAGACTTCAGTGTGATCTGATGGAGACTCTTGTGAGAGCTTTAGTTATTTTGTACCAAACAGAGTCCCGACAGAATACTGCCACTTTGATATGTAGCTCGTAGAACGTTGGCATGTAGTCGGATGAAACAGTGTTTATAGCATTGTTTCAAATTCTTTAAACACTTAAACACTGAGTAGGGATAGAAGAAAAAACAAACTGTTTTATTAGCCCTGTTTGTTAGAAAAATGTTTATATTAAGGTTAAATATTCAGACTAAAAGATAGATTTCATTGCACTGTTTTTGTAATGATTACTTAACCATGGCTTATAACTTCATTCTGTTATTACAGTCTTCATGCCAACTGCACCCTTTATCTTATTAGTAGCATAAATAGTTTAAGGTGATTGTGGTATTTCTATCTCCAGTTCCTCATCTACAGACCTGTCGTTCAGTGGCTGGGACCAGACTAACCTTCGCAGAGGATCAGACCAATTCAGTTCTCTGGGCAGCATGGACAGTTTAGACCCATGTCTGGAGCAGGTCTCTGTTTCCCAGCAGCCCTATGGTGGTCTCTCCCCAGCCAAGTCCCACACCAGCACAGAGCACCTTGGAGGGGGCAAGAGAGACTCCGCTTATAGCTCCTTCTCCACCAGCTCTGGCACCCCCGACCACACCCTGTCAAAAACACCGGATTACACCAAGACCCCCGACCACACCCTGTCAAAAACACCGGATTACACCAAGACCCCCGACCACACCCTGTCAAAAACACCGGATTACACCAAGACCCCCGACCACACCCTGTCAAAAACACCGGATTACACCAAGACCCCCGACCACACCCTGTCAAAAAACACTACCTCCGCCATTGAGAACGTGCTGTATAAGGTGAGTCACTGGGACTCAGGGGGGGGGCACTCCAGTAACATCAGAGCCAGTATTGATGGGGCCAGACCAGACGAGAGGTCTGCATATCTCCAGTTGGCTGGGGGTCAGGGTACAGGGCGGAGCCCCGGATCCCGTCTGTCCTCCTGCTCTGTTAGAACCAGCTCCGGCCCCGTCTGGCATGTTCCTGACAAGAAGAAGACCTCTGCTTCCTCCTCTCCTCCTCCCCCACCTGTGCGCAGCGACAGCTTTGCTGCCACCAAATCTCATGAGATGGGGCTGGTTATGAGCTGTGCTGATGGGGTGGAAGCCCTCTCGCCCCCTGGACCCCCTGCTACAGGACCCCCTGCTACAGGACCCCCTGCTACAGGACCCCCTGCTACAGGACCCCCTGCTACAGGACCCCCTGCTACAGGACCCCCTGCTACAGGACCCCCTGCTACAGGACCCCCTGCTACAGGACTGGCCAAAAAGCTGGACGCTGGCTGTGGTCATCATCATCTAACGTCTAAAATGGTCATGGTCCATTATGTTTCACCAGAGGGCTCCAGTCAGAAGCAGCCGTATGCTTCATCCAGTGGTGATGTGAAGCAGGGTCAGCGCCCCCCCCACCAGAGGCAACACAGTGATGAGAGCCCTCTATACTCCCAGCCCTGCCCCTCATCTGGCCCCAAAAAACACAATACTGGGTATTACAGCAGCATGCAGGAGTTACCCATCAACTTCAGTAACCAGAACCCCCCGTTATACAGCCAGTCCAGAACCAGGCCGCCCAGCACCTCCCTTTCCTCCAACTCTTTGAAGCAGACAGCTGACAGCCCCGGGGCCAGCCGGTGCTACTGCGTGGCAGCCAGAGAGACTGGCCAGATGGTTCCCCAGGCTTGGCTCGTCCAGACGGATGACCGGAGCGGCGCTGGGGGAGAAAGTAGAAGTGCAGCTGCCTCAGAGGGGCTACTAGTTGGGGGGGACAGGATGTCACCCACTCCCCAAGAGTCAGGGCTTACCAAGTACCAGCCACCTGTACCCCCTCCGTACCCCAGTAACAAGGACAAGAATGGATACCTGGAACCAGATAACCCACGTCACAAGCAGACTGCTGCTGGTCATCTGGACCCGTCTACAGGCCCTCCCAGCTCGGAGGACCAGACAGGTCGGAGGAGGGCCAGCAGTCAGACTGTGGAGCCCCACTACATGAGTTACCCCCCCAGCAGACAGGCTGACCAGAGGAGGTCTCTGTCTCTCCAGCAGGACCCCTCAACCAGGCCCAGTCCATTCAGTCCTAAGACCAGCCCTATGCTGCACTCCCTCTCCCAGGAGGCCTCCAGCAAAGAGTGCGGTCAGGAAGCTCCAGATCTCATTAGTGGTAAACAGTGCAAGCGCAGCGAACGGTTTGCCACTACGTTGAGAAACGAGATCCAGATGAGACGGGCAAGGTTGCAAAACAGTCATAGTTCTGCTGACCTGAGTGGACGAGGTGAAGCCGAAGAGGATGAGGCTCCAGGTGTCGCCACCTCCAACAGTCCCTCATCAGATGGCTCCTTCAACTCCACCTATAAGGATCACCTGAAGGAGGCCCAGGCCAGGGTGTTGAAGGCCACTTCCTATAGGAGGAAGGACCTGGAGCTGGTTGTTTTGGAGCACCCCAGGGCAGAGGCAGGGTCCCGGCCTGGCTTCCCCTCCTCTGGTGCAGGAAAGAAAGCCAAACATCACTTGCCCAGCCTCTCAGAGGACATGCCAGCCAGGTCTGGCTCAGCCCAGGGGCAGGTGACCCGTGTCGGGGGCAGGAAGCGCTTCACTGCGGAGAAGAAGGTCCGCTCGTTTTCAGAGCCTGATAAGATCAATGAGGTGGGGGTGGATGAGGGTCTGGCTTATCCACAGGCAGGAGGATCCTCCATCTCCAGACCGGCCTCCACCCAACCCGTCCCTATAGCCAGCCTCCCAACCTCCGTGGAGGCACCTGGTGGGACATGTATTCCCAGTAGTAGATTGCCCCCTACCGCTTTGCCCAGAGAGCCAGAGGGAGATCAGTGTCTGGACCCCAGACAGCCGGTCCTTGTGGAGCAGCAGAGACTGGGGACCTTTGCTGAGTATGAGGCCACCTGGAACGTCCAGAACAAAGTGGTTGAGATGAGACCCTCGTGCCGCTACCACTCTGCTGATGACATCCTGGACCCTGGAGGACAGGGTCTGTCCAAACCAGCCCCAGTTCATGAGAGATCTCGCTCCTCCCCCTCCTCTGACTTCTATAACAAGGTGAGACTTGCCATCTCTGGAATAAGCTGTGTTGAGGCCCAAATGGTGTCCTGTTCCCTGTATAGTGCACAGCTTTTAACCAGGACCATAGAGCTCTGATCAACCCCAGGGTGTTGCTTGTAATGTTCCAGAATGATTGATAGAAGATGCAGTAAAATGAAAATTGTACTGGCTGTTTTATTTCCTTAGTGCTTAAAACTGTACCATAATGACTCTCTGTTTGATAACCTGATTGTGAAGTATAGCCTCAACTTCTCAAAACAAGTCACCTGATTGGTAATATAAACACTAAGACAAGAGTAGTCAAATATTAATCCAACACACAAAGACGCCCAAGCAGGGGCACACCTGAAACCGCCACCTGGTTCCATACGAATATAAGGACAGTAACCATAACATAAGGATGATATCCTGCTGAATTCATTCATTCATTACTGGATTTTCAACTGAAGCACAGGCATCTGGAGCTGCAGGGTGTTCTGTTGGTGCAGATGAAATGGTATTTATGTTCTTCCTCTCAGACCCAGAACGTTCCTGCTGCGGGGAGGGAGGCCGCGGTGTATTGCCAGCCAGAGAGTAAACCTGTTGAACAGAAGAACCTGGGCACAAGGTGAGCATCTCTTTATGTTTGGCCTCAGTTGTACATTGTAGAACAACACTGGAGGGGAACATCCTAAGTACTTTCATTAGTTCCATCTGGAAGTTTCCAGAGTGTTGGGTTTCTCTGTAATGAATGGATTGTACTTTACTGCCGGTCCGCAAGCGGAGATGGCTAAGTAAGCAAGCAGGTTTATTTATATTCATACATAGAAGAAATTCAATGGTCTTTACAGTGAAAATATATATACAAAATGCAATGGAATTAAAACAGATTGTAACATTTACAGAGGTAATTCCTCTGATAGCACCAGAACTTGCATTATGATTGGTAAAAAAAATAGCAGAATATACATTTAATAAAGAAATAAATCAAAAAAAGAAATATAAAATACAGCATCATAATAAAGCATAGAATAACATAATAGATCTAATAAAACAAATAAACATGGGAAGCTATAACAGCTGTCAGTTAAGTTTAAGTGATATAAACATAGGAAGCTATAAGGCTCACAGTGGGGTTAAGTTAAAGAGCTCAGTCATAGGCACGTGAAAAGAGAAGCGTTTTTAACTTGGATTTAAATATTGACAGGTTTGGTTAACGTCTAAGATCTTTTGGTAGTTAATTCCATTTATGTGCAGCATAACTGCTAAATGCAGCTTCTCCGTGTTTAGTTTGGACTCTAGGCTCTACTAGCTGACCTACGTTCATGGATCTAAGAGCCCTGCTCGGTTTATATTCTTCAAACATATCAGAAATCAATCAATCAATTAAATCAAATGTATTTTATAAAGCCCTTTTTACATCAGCAGTTGTCACAAAGTGCTTTCACAAAATGTATTCAGGTCTTAAACCATTCAGTGATTTATAAACTAAAAGCACCACTTTAAAATCTATTCTGAAACAGATTGGAAGCCAATGCAAAGATTTAAGAACCGGAGTGATGTGCTCTGTGCTCTTGGTCCTGGTTAACATTCTAGCAGATACATTCTGAATGAGCTGCAGCTGTTTTATAGTCTTTTTAGGGAGTTCAGTTAAGAGGCCATTACAGTAGTCAACCCTACTTGAGATAAAAGCATGGATGACCTTCTCATAGTCTTTTTGGGACACCAGGCCTTAATTCTGGCTATATACAGTGGGGCAAAAAAGTATTTAGGCAGCCACCAATTGTGCACGTTCTCCCACTTAAAAAGATGAGGCCTGTAATTTTCAGGTTAACTTCAACAATGAAAGACAAAAGGAGAAAAAATCCAGAAAATCACATTGTAGGATTTCTTATGAATTTATTGGTAATTTCCTCTGTAAAATAAGTATTTGGTCATCTACAAACAAGCAAGATTTAGTGTCTGAGGCCATTAGAAGGTCATTGGTTACCTTCACAAGTGCAGTCTCAGTACTATAATGGGGTCTGAAACCAGACTGGAGCATTTCATAAGTGTTATTTGTCTTCAGGAAAGTGTTCAGTTGTTGGGAAACACATTTTCTAAGATTTTTGAGATGAATGGGAGGTTTGATATTGGCCTATAGTTGTTTAAAGTGTCTGGATCCAGATTGGATTTTTTTTAAAAGAGACTTAATTTCAGCTATTTTTTGTGAGTTTGGTACACATCCGGAGGAAAGGGAGCAATTTATTATTATCAACATTGGCTGACCTAGTGCCGAAAATAGCTCCTTGAGTAATTTAGTTGGAATTGGGTCTAGTTGACAATTTGTGGGTTTTGAACTCATTCCAAATTTAGTGAATGTGTCGAGCGATACAGGATCAAAAAGTTCCAGTGTCCCCATTGACACCTGGTTAGGTAGGTTCAGGACATTCTCAGGACAACTGAGATTTGGGGACTGTAATTATTTGAGGAAGAGTCAGTTATTTGTTTTCTAATGGTGATGATCTTTTCATCAAAAAAGTTCATGTATTCATTACAGCTAAAGTGAAGACCCACTTCACATGTTGAGCGTTGCTTTTTAGTTAACTTTGCAACTGTATCAAAGAGACATTTTTGATTGTTTTTGATCACCTCAATCAGGTTGGAGAAATACGCTGATCGAGCAGATGTGTGTGCTTTTCGGTATTTAAGTGTGCTGTCTATCCAGGCTAGTCTGAATACTTCCAACTTGGTGGAGTGCCAATTTCACTCCAATTTTCTGGATGCTTGCTTTAGTGCTCTAGTATTTTCTGTGTAACAGGGAGCAAGTGTCTTGTTCTGTAATTCTTTTAAGTGGTGCAACCATATCTAAAGTATTTCACAGTGTTGAGTTCAGATCTTGGATTAGATCGTTTGCGGATTTATTTTCTTTGTCACTGATGAACAAGCTTGGAAGAATATCAAGAAATCTGTTTGTAGTCCGAGAATTTATAGTGCGGCTTTTGTGGAGCGAGTGGGCTTGTTGTTTTTATGGTGAATGTAATAAGACAGTTATCCGATATTCCAGGATTTACGGGGGAAATTATTAGATCTTAAATATCAGTTCTCTTGACAGGAGACAATCTAAGGTATGATTAGATTAGATAAATTAGAATACTATCTGCCATAACTACAAGGTTAGACAAGAATTCTGGAAACTCATTGAGGAACATTGTATATGGCCCGGGCAGCCTGTAAATAGTGGCTATGTAAAACGATTTATCAGCCTGGTTAACTTTCATGAGCAAAACTTCAAAAGAATGAAAACCAGTGTTTAAAGACAGTGCCTTTCACGTGGAAGATCTAAGTTCAAATCAATTAAGAGCAACGACATTTATTAATTTTATTTGTGGGTCGCATTAAAACTACATTATACAGAATGGTGACTATTTCTGGTAGATTCCATGATTCTCATCTTTTCTCTTGATGAAATGGTTAGTTATCATCACCTTTATTGATAGTTATTGTATCAATGTCATTCAGGAATGATAGAAAAGGGTACATTGCTATGCCATGAAAGAAAAAAAATACATTCTTATGGCATGAAATGTAATAGCTCCATTCTTGACTATTCCAGTAAGTTAGTAGATACTGGTAAAGCCTATTACTGGTTAATACGCTGTCGAAACACCATAAAGTTTATAGACTCTATTTGTGGTGAGGTAAGCTTAGTAAGAAACGTTGGTCAGTTTAACTGTATCAATATCATTCACAAGCTGTTGAAATAGCCAGTGGCAAAAGAGGATTTTTTTCAGGGTAGGGACAAGAGGCCATATTGACACCCTCCACCCAGTTGTCCTTTTCCTTGTTCATCTGGTCATGCTTCTAACCTGGATTCGGTTTAAAAGGCTATACACACAGCCCAAATGCATTTATTAATTATTACAACTTCTACTCCTAAAATGTTCACCTGGGTACACAGCCAGAAGAGGACTGGTCACCCCTCCAAGCCAGGTGTTTTTTCCTAGCCACCATGCTTTAACACTTCTTGCTTGCTCCTTCAGGCTGGGAGTTTTGTAAAAGTGCTTTGTGACAACTACTGATGTAAAAAGGGCTTTATAAATACATTTGATTGATTGAACTCCAATGTAAAGGCCATGTGTAGGCTAGCATTATGTCAGATTGTGAAAGCGTAGGCTAGCATCATGTCAGATTGTGAAAGCGTGGGCTAGCATTATGTCCGATTGTGAAAGCGTAGGCTAGCATTATGTACAATTGTAAAAGCGTAGGCTAGCATTATGTCCGATTGTGAAAGCGTAGGCTAGCATTATGTCCGATTGTGAAAGCGTAGGCTAGCATTATGTCAGATTGTGAAAGCGTAGGCTAGCATTATGTCCGATTGTGAAAGCGTAGGCTAGCATTATGTCCGATTGTGAAAGCGTAGGCTAGCATTATGTCCGATTGTGAAAGCGTAGGCTAGCATTATGTCCGATTGTGAAAGCGTAGGCTAGCATTATGTCCGATTGTGAAAGCGTAGGCAGGCATTATGTCCCTGAAGAAACCTGTTGGATTGGTTGTAATCCAGCACCAGTAAGCAGAGAAATCCACAAGCCGTATATATTTTTTTACCAGCCTAAATAATTGAGTGTAATTTTGTCACACAGAGCCACTCATCACCACAGTCTCCGCATCATACTGAAGCAGCATCTTGAACTTAATTTATCTCCAAACCTCCATTTCTCACAAAACATTCAGTTTTATGTAATTTGGCCCCTCCCTATCTGTATAAATTCAAAAAATTCTCCAATGGTATGTTTATTTTAATGTTTATTTTCTGAAATTCCCCCCCAAAATGTCCATGAAGCTGAGAATGATCACCCTGCAAACACTGCATACACATTCAGCATTTTAGATGTAGCTAAGATCCAATGGAATTATTGTGGCAGCACAATTCTCTGATAGTCCAACAGCAAAATGACATGTCACATTGTTTTGGATGTATAACTGTTATCCATGTCCTATGAAATCATTTACATTTAGGTTATTCTGGATCAAACCCATTAGCCCTGTGTTTTCCTACAGGTTGGCTGAAAGAAGGGGGTGAAGAGGTTACTAATAGGAGAACCAGTAATACATTACTTGTATTGTAATTTGAAAATATTGAATCAATACCATATAAAGCCCCTAATTGTATGGTCTCCTTTCTCCTTATTACAATCAATCAATAAATCGAATTTATTTTATAAATCCCTTTTTACATCAGCAGTTGTCACTAAGTGCTTTTACAACCCCAGGGAGCAAACAACAGTAGTGATGAGCATCATAGTCTTGTTTAAAATGGCAGTGCTGCTCGACATTAAGATGCCCATGCGCAATGCAAATTGTACTGCTTCTCTGGGTAAGAGTAGGATTTGTTAGCAATAATTTTCTCTGGTACTCTAGTGGCTAGGTGCCTATGAAGAAAACTATCAGATCAGTAGAAACATGTCTTTCTGCAGTATGGGTTTTCAAACTTTTTCCAGTGTCTAAATGGCAGGACGGTTACTGTTTTGGGCTGGTTAAAGCTACAGCGATGTCTGAATGGCAGGATGGTTTGTACTCTGGACAGGTTAAACTTACAGCGATGTCTGAATGGCAGGATGGTTTGTACTCTGGACAGGTTAAACTTACAGCGATGTCTGAATGGCAGGATGGTTTGTACTCTGGACAGGTTAAACTTACAGCGATGTCTGAATGGCAGGATGGTTTGTACTCTGGACAGGTT